>BMAV01022551.1:0-11124 GCA_019973955.1 Trichonephila inaurata madagascariensis
ATCATTATTAACGTATAATGGACACATTATGTACGAAGAGATCTCGTGTAATCTGTTTTCGTTATTGTACGGCAAGCTTCTGAAAATAAACATTTAAATGTAGGGCAGATCCGTGTTGTGTGTGCATGCAAACCTTCTAAATGCGGAGAGGAGTCAGATTTTGAACTCCAGACAATATTTCACAAGTAACAAGTCTAAAATAACAAATCATTTCTGGAGGAGGAAGACAGTCTGCATCCCCCATTCGCGTTTTCTCCTACATTATCTTTCCCGTAACTCACTCGGGATGTTTCCGTAATTAGTGGAAAGTGTGCATCTTCCTTCCCGGCCTTGCAGATTGTTATCTGAGACCTAGAGATCAAAATAAACTTAACAGTTTAACAATTAAAGAGGGTCACCCGGTATACAAATCGTTATCTCCAGATGTATACTTTTCTTTTTTTTATTATGTACGAAGCTAAATGTGAAAAAGTTGAGATTTTAAGTTATCTGAGGTCCCTTGAGAGGTCTAAGTAACTGAATGTCATGATGATCGCGGGCTCGTGGGTGGCATGGTTGCCATCGAGCCCAGGGACGTTTTAAGGCATGGGCCAACTGATCCTGGACCCAGCGCCACGTCTCGTTCTCGACTCGGCCTCAATAAGATCATGAAGCGAATATTTTAATCGAAGACTTATTTTCCCAGACTTATTTTCCGAAAAAGTTTGAATTTCGAACTATATGGCAACTGGCAACAGTTGTAAGAATTGTAAGGTGCTCTTCTCCTAGATTATCAGCGTGAGCTAGAGGTGTAGGAATAAATGAAGAAGTAGAGAAGCACAGCCATGATTTTAATATGACTTTATTAAGATCTTAACTTAAACCTTTAACAGATTAGATAATAATATGATATGTGAGAGAATCTACGGTGGCTAAACACACAATATATATAATATCGAAATAACGTAACCCGGACCACTATCAATAACTAACTCGCCTAAACTTAATTCCTATGCGATCACAGATCCGAATATTTAAATAGTCACTCCTACCTTTATCGTCCAACGAAGTATCAATCTATCTGATCCTAGTATAAGTTGCGGTTCACTGGCGTGCAATGGTATGCACCTTGACCTAAGGGCTCTCTGTCACGAGTAACTTCCATTGACTGTCACTTAATCTCTCAAAACCTCTTCACACTTGAAATACGGACTATCATAAGATTCCCCAAATGCCACACGGCTTACTCTAAACTTCTGATATTTAAAAGTTTCCTAATTTGCATCTTTCCTTCACGCTTTACTTCTCGGGTTGGTTGGAAAAGAGTTGCCATTCATTCTGGTCCCAAAGAACCCAAAAGGATTTGTTAATGAAAAAATGCGTGAGCCCGTCACAGAATGTACAGTCGAACCTCTATATAACGAACTTCTATTTTACGAATTTTTCTATTTAGCGAACTTTTTCCTGGAACCTTGAACATTTCACGATTTTCTTCGTAAAATAACCTCTCTATAGCGAAGTGCATTTTCCATATAACGAACTTTTTCTTTTGTGATTCAATTTTTGTTCTCCCTTTTTTTTTAAGTATTTCTGAAAAAATTTCAAGTTTTTCTCTCTTTAACACATTTTATGGTGGTCATAAATCTTGAAGTGTAACCTTTAACCCCCATTGCCCAGTTACCGGAAACATCTTCGATATCCTGTTTCACCCTCAGTGGAGTTGTCTTGTGTCCCCGTGTTATAATTATAAAATAATGTATGTTTAATATTACTTGTATGCTTTAAATTATAAAATGTCCTTATAAAGTTCATTGATTTTAGTATAAAATTAATTTCTTAATATTGAAAATACAGTGAATTCTTCGACATTCTTTGTTCTTGTTTTCTTTACAGTTTTTCTTTCATTTTTTCTTTTTTGATGGGTAAGACACACAAAATAAACAAATATTAATTTAAAAAAAGGTGTGAATAAATACTTTTTTTTAATACATAGTGTTTATGAATTTAAAATTTACTTTACGTGGTTTATAAAGTATATTAAAAGATGAACTTCTATATAACGAATTTTTCATATAACAAACTTTTTCCCGGGATTTAGCAACTTCGTTATATAGAGGTTCGACTGCATTATTATAATGATGACCTTCGTTCATGTCTAGGCCTAGGCCTACCATCGTTCACCATCATTAATCCCGTTGTTGAAAGGCGGCAATCGGTTGAACCAGTTTGTACCTAGGTTTATAAGATTGTGAGTTATGCCCATTTATTTGTTTGAATTTGCCGTTTGTACGAGTGTTTGACGACGTATGTTATGCGAGCATATTGTCTACGTTTAAAGGTCACTGGTGGGGGGTCTACTTTTGCTGAGGTTCCCAGGGCCTCAAGAAGTTTTAAGACGTCCCTGATCGAGACTTAGTTTCGAATATTGAGGCTATTAAAAACCCGTCATGTAAATGGTTGATGCCGTTTAATCTATCAGGCCTTTAACTTTCGTAGCTTAGAGCATTGCTCCGCAACCTTTTTATCGCCGCTGACCGGTCAACGTTTGATAATTTTACTGCGACCCGCTGAGGGTGGGACACGTTGTTTATATTTTAGATTGTTTTGATTTAACAATTTTAATTTAGTTACATTTATATAAATATGCCTTCAGAATAAAATATAGTTACACCAAAAATGAATAAAAAGGATTTAACGTGGAATATAAAGTGATTTCCATGGAAAGTTGCGCAAATCCGAGAGAAATGCACCACTTTAAATAAAATGGCAATAATTTAATGTTCTTTAGGCGGCCCGGCGCCATTTGATCCGCGGACCGGTACCAGTCCATGGACCGGGGGTTGCGGAACACTGGCTTAGAGAATAGGATGCAGATCACTTGTCTTTCTCGTCACTATAAGGTGACACGAAAATTTGAAAAAAGATATATATATATCTTTTTCAAATTTTCAATCGTTGATAAAATTCTTTTTATTGATTCACTCAGGTTCAAATACATTTTTTTAAATGGTTGACACTTGATGTAAATACAGTTTTTTCAAATATTAATTCATTAATTCTATTTAATTAATGAATAAATAGTAACAAACAAAAATAATAATCCAACACCATTTTTTTAAAGGAAAATCGCTCGTTGTGCTCCTATAGCGCAATGGATATCACGTTGGACTTCTAATTCAAAGGTCGTGTGTTCGAATCCCACCGGGGATGGCCTAATTTTTGAGAATATGATTTCTTTTTACTATATTATTTTATTTGAATAATTAAATTTAATGAATGAACAAATAGTAACAAACAAAAAATAGTCCAAAGCCCTGTATAGAAAAGAAAATGGAAAATTTCAAGGAAAATCGCTTTAAATTTTGTCACTTAATAGTGTGGTTCTGTCCTATATATATACATATTTATATTAATTGTAACTATTTAATAAAAAGTAACTAAAATAAAATTTTTGCTTGTTGACCTAAGTAGAAATCGACTTAAATTTTTTTTTTTATATTACTTGTTTTTGTTAAATTTAGTTAGCCTATTACTCATCCGCTTACCTGTTAGAAGTATAGAAAATCTTATCGGAAAGAAAAGGTAGTGGTAGAATAAAATTGGAGGAAGCACGTACACTATACTGTTTTTTCTCTTTTACTTAGCACACAGAATTTCAATCTACAGAGGCTTAGAAATTGATCCTCCTAGAAACTTTTACGGCAGTCTCAGAGAAATGTTAAATCGATGTTGGAAGAAATAAAATGCGGTCGAAAAAGGCATTAAAGTTGATAAGTATTTTAAAAGGGATTAACACACCTGTGCAATACTCGAGGGAAATTAATATTCTAAGGCAAACGATTTTATTCAACTGTAAATGGACTTTTGCTAATTATGAACAATTGTACGAAGGATAAATTATAAATTGAATGTGCAAATATTATTGCAGCTTACATGAAATAATATTTATGCAATTCTATTTTAAAGCACTTTGGGTAATTTAATATTGGTATTTTAATATATATTATGAAAAGTCTGCTGCAGTTCGAGCAACACTGAATCGATGTAAATGTTGTTGAAAAAATAGTATCATTTTCATTCCATGCATTTTGTTCCTTCTTTGGTTCGTCAATTATAAATATTACCTACCGTACTATAGCTATAATTATATTAATAATAAATCGTGTAAGTCTACATAGGATTATTTATCTCGTTATTTTCTTTATTGTGAGCTTTTTTTGAAGTTAAGCTGCGCTGTATCCTTCTTAGCCGATTTGTTCTATTAGAATATGTATAAAAATCTTCTTTTTTGATTAAAATATTTATCATTTACGATCTAATGTGGTTGTGTAACGGGTCTATTCGCACACCTCCTATTAATTCTCTTGGGGTAAAACTGTTTCTTAAAATATTATTCTATTGAAAGCTTCTCCTGAAGAAGAAGACGTGACTTATGCAAAAATCAAGGCTTATATTTTAACATTCTTTCAGGTTTTAGTGGGAGAGAGGTTAGAAGCTAAATGATAGTGATTAACGTAAAATAATAGAAAGCTAGTCGAGAGTGATTCGTAGATTATTTGCTTAATATTTAAAATTGACGATTTGGTCAATTAGCTGTTTAAATTGAATTAGCGTCGGCTTAAAGTAGGTTAACTTAGAACGTATATTCTATTATGGCTAAAACGTTCCAAGAGTAAGTGATTCAATTTATAATTAAATATTAATTATATCGTCTTCCTCGCTTTTGTTCCCATATTTATCTAAAGCTGCATTTCCTAACTTTGGTTGTTGAGAATTGTTAATAAACTGTATTTGTTTTGACTATGGCTAATCTTACTTCTAATTCTCGTACATTGATAAATGGGACAGCCCATCCATCACAGTTGAAGAATTTTTAAATTACATCTATTTGAAGTTTGTGTGAAATTAATTTTTATTTTTATTGACTTCATTTTTAAGTCTGATTTTTATTCTACTTCGTCGATTTCACTTATACCAAAGAATCTACCCTCATTTTTCAAAGTTGTTTTTGCTCGTATGTTAAAATGAAATTAATTGCACTTTTCAGTTTCGTACATAATGATGTTCTTAGAAACTATCAAGATCAGGTACCACACAGTGTGTGTTAAGAATCGTATATTTTCCTGTGGTAAAAATAATGTAAAATGTTATTGTTATTGATGCTGATTTAATTTGAAACACTTCGATTTTGTAAAAGGAGATGTTTCTTAGTGAACATGAGTTAATTTACACGCAGCTTATATTTCTTTTAAATTTGTCAAAGTATTCGTATATTTGTCTGCTTAAGACTTACTTTTAATATCCTCTCAGTATAATATTTTAAAAATTAATGAAGTAAGCAAAGAATTATTTCATTCTGAATTCGTCTTTCTTTTTTACGAACTCTGGAGCAAATGTAATTAAAAATAAGGTCAGAACTCATTAATTCATTTGTGTGGGGGTTTGTTAATTCACAGATGAATTATCGAAATTTTAATAAATTACAATGGATCTTACGCTTCTCACGCTTTCTGTTACTAACATTATATGTGTATGGAAGGGGGGGGGGGAGGGGGTATACTATCTCTCCATCACTAGTATCCTGTCCTTCCAAAATCCTATCCTTCCAGTAGATAAAAATAAATGAGAATAATATCCATATAAGAGTAGATATATGGTTACACTTTAAAAAGATGAATTACAATATTACGATTAAAATCAAGCGTTTTGTCAAAAAATAGTACTATTTATTATCCATATACTATGTAATATTGTATCCAGGTGATCTATTGTAACTTCGTTATTGTTAGTTTAAATAAGGCATAAGTAATTAGAATGTAAAGTAATTACAGGTATATACTTACTCTATATATTTTTTTTATCAAATACTGTTGTATCATCATTATATATAGATAAATATAATTTTTTATTATGTATTGTTTTTCATAAAAATGTAAATATGTGAATTAGCTTAAGGTATCCGACTACTTTCGGAACCGTGATTTTAAAAAAAGCGCATAAATGGATAATTTTCATGATATTTAGTGTCACTTAGATTAGAATACACATATAAAATTGTTTTAAGGACATTTTGACAAAAAAAAGTTATTTAAATACAATATTTTGGCAAAAAATTAACTTTGAATAATCTTTTTTCAAAATGTTCTCCTTTTATAAAAAATGCTTCTAAAATAATATTTTGTGTGTGTGTGTGCTTATGTAAAGTAAAGACTTCTCCAGAGAGTGTAAACTAGGATTTTTGAAAAATTCACATTATTTTCAGAGTTACAACCATTTGAAATAATTATCGGAGTTTTTTTTCTTAAAATTGCTCCCCTCTGTTGTCGTAAAATATGGATAAACCCACTTCTAAGTTATATATTTCAAAAATTCTAGTTGACCCTCTGTAGAGATGTCTGAGCTATATACAGGCAAAATATTATTATAATAGAAGCATTGTTTACAAAAAGAGAATATTTTGAAAAAAGGTCATTCTAAGTTAATTTTTAACCTAAATATTGTATTTAAAAATAATTTTTTTTTGTCAAAATGTCCTTAAAACACTTTTATATACATTTTCTAATCTAAGTGACACTAAATATCATAAATATTATCCATTTATAAGCTTTTGCAAAACCACGGCTCCGAACGTAGTCGGATACCTTAACAATTCCTAACTAATTTATATTTATAGTAGCGCAACAGCCCATGGGGGCCAAATCCTACTATGCCCACCTCAGTATACGTGACAATTGAGCGCTGAGGTGCTTGAGCAAATGTCCTAATCAGGTGGTTAGTATGAAGCATAGCCCAGGTTTAAAAAAGGAATTTGTGATCTGCAACTGTATATTATACAAAATGCTATCATAATATTTACAAATAATGGCATAATTGTCTCGGGGATTTTATTTATATCAACTAGAATGAAATCTTTAATTTTTGTTTTGTTTCAAATGAATCGTTGACTTTTCGCATAAATATATCTTATAAAAATCCAGTTTTTTGAAGAAAAAAAAATTTTATAGAGTGGAAGTTAAAAACTTCTATGTTTATATATTCCACACAATAATTTTACTCACAAACATCCATTAAATTTACTTAATAAATTACATGCTTTTCGATAACGAAATAAACTTCTGGGATCAACAAAATCCCATAGCGGCCGATTGTTGTAAAAAAAAAAAAAAAAAATGTAAAAAAAAATACGCCGGAAACTAATACGACTTCTATCCGGAAATTCATGTCCTGCTCTTTCAACACTGTTTCCTATTATCTCTTAAACTGCTCCAGAGCACAATACTGGGCGTATCCCTCGTGAGATGAAAGTAACAATTAAAAAAATATATATACCTTTTTGAGTTTTGAACAATTTTTATGAAAATATATTGGATTAATATTGTATATGGAAAACTTAAGTTATGTGAAACGATTTATTTAGGTGCGAATTTCTATATTTGGTGAACCAAATCTTCCATCTTATACATAATTATTCTTTTTGTGTTGGGATAAAATATTAAATTTGTAATGGCTCCGACTCCCCTTAGGGAAGCTTCCTTCTCCTCTAATCGACCTAAATCTGTGGAAGGTAAAGATTGATGACCCAGACTAACCATGATAAATTCAATTTATTATGACCAAAGGTAATACTCCAAGACAAGTAAATTATAGAGGGAAAATCTAGAGTGATATAACGAGAGCTCGAACCCTATGTGAATAAGCGCACGAAATCTGAATATCTTAACTTTACTCAATGTTATCTTAAGAATCCTAACTTCCTTAATTTATTTTAATAGTTAAAGTCCGACCTTAGTCGCGCGGCTAAATTCTGATCCTTACCGTAACAGCACTGCTTTCAGCGACTCAGCTCCTTTTCCTCCTGTTCAAATTCAAATTCAAAATAATGTTCAAATTCGTAATTCATCCAAAATTCATTTCAAAAATTCAATTCGATTTTCATTCAATAAAAATGGAATAAATTCACTCTTACCTGTCAGAAGTTGAGGCGACTACAATGATACCACCAGTTGAGTGAGGGACAAACGTTTATTTTCAACAAAAACAAGACAGACAGGAATACTATATACACTTGAAAACAAGCGACTGCAGCGCCGCTGAACTAGAGTTACAACTCCTAATTCACGTTTATTAAACTTCAACTATATATATATATATACTAGCTAATCTACATATCAAGGTTTCTTCTTGAGAGGGATGGCTGTGAAATAACGTGATTTGCTAGCCCAAAGATTCCCCAAGAGGATTAGTAGAAATTCTCGTAAAGCTCCGTCACAAATCAATCCCTATCTTAAAGTGGAGAGAGCAGCGAAAAACAACAAGAAATTAAAACATGACGAGCGCATAAAAAGCTTTGAAAATTGACACTCCCCTGTTTTAAGTACGGTAAAATCAGGCGTATAACGCACACCCATACTTTCAAGCTGCAATTTTTAATTAATATTGAAAAGATTTTAATTGTTAATTAAGATACGAGTCATAAAAAATTGGGATGAATCATAATTAAGTATTTACCTCAGGAAAAGTCTATTTAATAAAGTGTGACCTCTGTGAACTGTTATATTAGTATCACAACGAGCTTTCATAATATTTATGAGAATGTCAATAAGTATTTGTAGAAACAAAGCCCATTTTTCAAAAACCAGGATTTTTAATTGTTGGAGAGGAGTTACCAGGGGTTCAGGGTTATTCAGGGGTTATTCAGGTTATTCAGGGGTTCCTGGGAGAGGAGCTACCATGAGAAATGGCTTTTCCTAGACCAAGGGTACTCAACCTTTTTTTCTGCTGGGCCACATACATATGTCAGCTATTTCAGTGCTCCCCAACCTTTTTATCGCTGCGGACCGGTCAACGTTTGATAATTTTACCGCGGCCCGCTGAGGGTGGGACACGTTGATTGTTTATATTTTAGATTGTTTTGATTTAACAATTTTAATTTAGTTACATTTAAATATGCCTTCAGAATAAAATATAGTTACACAAAAAATGAATAAAAGTGATTTATAACGTGGAATATAAAGTGAGTTCTGTGGAAAGTTGCGCAAATCCTAGAGAAATGCACCACTTCAAATAAAAGACAATAGTTTAATGTTCTTTAGGCGGCCCGGCACCATTTGATCCACGGACCAGTACCGGTCCGCGGACCGGGGGTTGAGGATCACTGAGGAATTTCACGCAGGCCGCAACATGAGGGTAAATGGGGGAGGAGGGGGAGAAATGCTTTAAAACCAAGATAACACTAGAAATTTAAAATATCGAAAATTAATCAAAATATTATAACTCCTGCGTTGCTTTTTTTAATTATTATTTTTATATTTTTTTATCTTTGTCACTAACACTAAATTAGAAGCATTTAAGAAACACTCCTTCACAATTTCTACATCAGTAAACGGTTTCATATGATTACCAATAATATAACAAACTTCACAGGATGGCTTTGTTACCGTTGTGATATTACCACTGACAAAACACTTCGTTGCTGTTGCAAAGATTATTTAAGAAAGCCTATTTATCACCTCTTGAAAGAGATCTTTGAGGAAAAGTGTCATTGAACGATTCCTGTTTATTTTGGTATTTTTTAAATACACCACTTTCGTGACAAATCAAAAATTACTGATTCGTGTTTGTTTCTCACTACAAAATAGTCAACCTCCCAATTGTCTTGAAACGATATATTTTCTTCGAATATTGTTCGCTTGTAAGATATGGAAGATAGTTAAAAATTAGTTCCACTCATAAAATGGTCGCTACTCCACTGTTGTCTGTTATCACTTACTGTAACCGTTCTAAATAGAAAAAAGAATATCAATTCGTACCCGTACGACACCGACAGCAAAAACCAAAATTGATATATTTCATTTCTTGACAAAGAATTTTCCACCAAATTTTTAATACAGTGTTCTTATATAAATAAATTTCTCAGACCAATGGGTCATGACCGTGTCTCTTAAAAAGGCTCGGTGGGCCGCAGGTTGAGTATCTCTGTCCTAGACCATCCCAAACATATACGCTAAGTTCCCAACATATACGCTATAAGTTCCTAAACATATGCGCATGTACTAAAAGTTCGCTATATAGAAAAATTCCCAATGTAGAGGTTCGTAATATGGAGATTCGACTGTATTTAGCATCTAGTCATCTTGAGCAATATTTTATTCAATGAACAGGAAATCAGAAGAGTATGTAAACGTCCTATCAGTAAACTTGCGTGTATTTATATGTATCCCCCTAATAAAAAAATGAGCCAAGTTTCATTTCTACAGGCACCTACAGTTATACTAGATGGGGGGCGATGTTTCAATGATACAGATAGACAGTAGAAAACTGTTTATAGATTTATAATTTGAAGATACGCGTTAATCTAAATTTAAAATCTGGGACCGGCGACAACAGATGTTATCAATTTTTAGAAAATACGTTGTTTCTGCTTTTGTTTTATTCGAATGGCAGCAAGGGATGACGCACGCTTCCTTTAGGAATGCATATTAACCTTCAGATAAGAAATAAAAACTGAGATAACGCTAATGCAATAATATAAAATGAGGAAGCAAATAATTTCGACAATGTTGAACAATATCGAAAATAGTTTCGGTTTTTATAGTAAACAAAAATGAAAAGGAAGTTTTTAGTAAAATGAAATAAGGCAGAAAAAGGACTCATTGAAGGTTAAATGTGGCCTAGAAAAAGATCTCCTAGTTTTGAGAATTAGAAACTTGAGAACACTGGCAGAAAGAAGGCTGGTTTGGAAAAGGCTTCTTGAGAAGGCCAAGGCCCACCCTAGGCTGTCGTGCTACTGAGGAAGGAAGGTTAAATGCACACATATATATATATATATATATATACATAGAGAGAGGGGGGATTTAATATAAAAATATTTATAGTTAGTTTCATAGTATCATTCAGTTGTGTTCAATAAATTACTTTATAATTTGAATCTTCTAAAATACATGGCGGTTTTCTCATATTTTGGAACTAGACTGTAATTAGAGTACAGTTAATGAATACTATTAAAGTATAGCGAATGAATAATATTAAAAAGGTCCAGAAAGATTTAATTGTACCATTATTTATACATTTTTGTTGTTTGTACATAGTTGCACCATTATTTATACATTGTTGTTGTTTGTACATAGTTGTACCATTATTTATACA
>BMAV01022551.1:35818-48461 GCA_019973955.1 Trichonephila inaurata madagascariensis
ATATTTTGCTGTATATAGCTCAGACCTCTGTACAGAAGCTCAACTAGGATTTTTGAAAAATTCACATTACTTTCAGAGTTACAACCCATTGAAATAATTATCGGTGTTTTTTTTCTGAAAATTTTCCCCCTCTGTTGTCGTAAAACATGGATAAACCCACTTCTAAGTTATATATTTCAAAAATTCTAGTTGAGCCTCTGTACAGAGGTCTGAGCTATATACAGCAAAATATTATTATAATAGAAGCATTTTTCAGAAAAGGAGAATATTTTGAAAATGGGTCATTCTATGTTAATTTTTTGTCAAAATATTGTACTTAAATAATTTTTTATTGTAATACTATTCTTAAAACAATTTTATATACATTTGCTAATCTAAGTGACATTAAAGATCATAAATATTATCCATCTATACGCTTTTGCAAAATCACGGTTCCGAACGTAGTCGGATACCGTAAAATATCGTTTTGATGAATTTGTTCTTATTAATTTTTTAAATCATCTGCCTATGTGTGTGATAATATGGTCTTCTAAAGTTTCAAGTATGTGTACATTTTAAATTAAAGTATTCAGTTCCCAATGAATTTGATTAAAGCATGCAAGGATTTTTTTTTTTTAATTTCGCTGTATTAAAATTTGATTAGCTCGGGGCACGTGACATCCATTTTTTTTTACATAACCGATGAGCTAAATTCATGTTACGTCATAGTCACATGATAAATACAATCACGTGTTTCCTGACCAAACAATCACTTGATACCAGTAATTATACGCTTCTCTGATGCCAACATTTGCTTTTTGCAGAAATTTTGTTTTAAAAAGTACATATTTGTGAACAATAATAATGGACATAAATAAACAAAATGCGCTTTATTTAAAAGTATGCGTGTCATGAATTTTTTTCCTTGAATTTTGATAAAACCTTAATACTTGAACATCTTTACCCAACTATCAAATTTGAAATTTTATATAAATAGGAACACAAGTAGAGTAACAACTACAAATCTAATGTCAATTTTGAATTCAATGGAGAACACGTGGTTTTGTTAATGCATCCCATTTATGAAAAACGGGAAATACCATTTCAGTGTAGCAGATTTCCATATTGCTTTGTGCTAAGCACCCCCCTCCCCTAACATTCCTTTTTTTTTGGTGGAATGAAGTCGATGATCAACGAGGAAGAGCCAGGGCCTTTTTAATCCATTTTAGAATTTTAAAAATCGTACTACAATCAATTCAAAGAACCACGGTTACCTTGCATACTGAGGCAAGCTAGTGCCATATCAATGATACGAGCGCCCCAAGCTACAGGGCTCCCTGTAGCTTGGATAACGAAAAATGTTATCTGTATTCTTATCGCAGTATCAATGCTCGTAAAATGTTATCAATAGTCCCATTAACAGATTTCCCATTGCCAAAGAAAAGGCCCCCCAAGGAAATTCGATACAGGCTAACTCAGGACTAGCAATGCCAGTGCTTGGAGTTCATAGTTTCGAGTTTCGTTTCCGTCAAAAACCGTCAGGCAGAGTGATGTCGTTCTGCTATACTTTTAAGCTCACCCTCAGCATCTTCGCTTGTTGTGGAAGGAAAGGTTGGTGTGTGGAAAACCATCTTATATGTCAGGGATGGCGAACCTTTTTGAGACGTGGGTCAAATTTTGTTCATATTTTTTTAATACTAGCGCGAGGGTCACTAATGCCCATTTGCACCAGAGTTAGGTTTAAAAATTTTTAATTGAGTATTTTTAAAACTAAACATCTTTAAATTGAATTGGCTTATAATGGGTTAAAAAGGACGCTATGGAAGTCTTTCTACAAACATAACTGATTGAAGTGCATTTTATCCGAAGAAAGTGCTTTGGTTTTCTATTGTTTTTCAACTAACAAAATGTGAGCAAACTTATACACTTTATTTGATATTTTGTAAAACTCTTGCTTTATTTCAAATACTACATACTTTCATATACATTTGCTGTCGTTTGCGTAGCTTTGGAACCAAGGGTGTAGCTACCGCCATATCAATAATACGGGGCCCTCAAGCTTCAGGGGCCCTAAAACGTGTAAGAAGAGATAGAACAATATTGAGAGCCCACCAAAAAGGGACTAGCTACGCCAGTGTTTGGAACTGTAATGATCACATTGAAGGTAATAGACAGCATTTAAATTGCTTTTGTGTCAATGGGCTTGAAAAAATTCAAATGGAACATAAATAGTCCAAACAAATTAGAAAATTTAAATAAACCCGCGTAAGCAAACAAGTAGTTGCCAAGCAATCGTGGATCAGTTAAAAAGTTTGCGTGGGTCAGACACTGACCCACGGGTCATAGGTTCGCCATCACTGTTATATGTCAGGATCATTGTTCGAAATTACGAAATATATCTTTAATAAACATTACGTTGCTCCATTGCTAGCAGCACTAATTAAAAAGCATACACACACACACAGTTGATTCAGACTTATAAAAACTCAACAAACATTTCAAAACAAAGAGACAGAAACCAAATTTTACCCTACAAACCAAAACGGACGTATTCCTGTTACTACATTACTACATACCTGAAAGGAAACTATTATCACAACAGTAGATAATTTATTTTATCATTATTTTCGTGATAAAATCCATCTCATTATCAAATAATATCACTATCATGTCCTATTTATCGAAATACAGGACTACTTTAAAACGCAATCATCTTGAAATGAGACAAATAGCTACGTATGCTACTGACGTACAAATAATGGGTTAGTCGGGGAGAACAATGGGAGTTGGTTCTTAACACGGCTATGAGAAATTGTTTCTCATTATCAAGATACGCATTTAGTGGGTACATGACGAGTACTTTTGTTCCGAAACATTTTAACGACAGTTTGCTGATGCTATTGCTAAAGGTTATAAAGTTGCATTGCATTTGTATGTTTTACGGTCAGATATTTTTTTTTTAATGTTTTATTCAATACGTGAAAGGAGTAATTTTATTGCTTTACTGCAATATATGCATGTTGTTTCTTAGCTCTATTGATATGTACATTGCAGTAGCAGTTGTCTTTTTTTAAAAATAAATTTCTGATCAAATATTTTTCGATTTGTATCGCAAGTAATTCTTTTTTACTCATATTTCGTTTCGCATTCTGATCCCATGTACTAATGATTTTAAGTTCGTGTGAACGTGATATTAATCTTAAAGAATTTCTACATGCATACCTTCTCAAATCTAAGCTATTCTATTGATGTAAAGAACATTTGAAAGGGTGAAGCCTATGGAAGGTTTTCGTTCTATTGCATTTTCTTCTAGATTTTATAATGTTTTTAATAAGTGTTTGTAAGGAATGTGGAAAAAAAACCCACCGATTAATCACTAAGGTAAATATAAAAACACATTTGCGAGTGAAGGGAAAAAATAGAATTCTCTCTTTCTTTCTAGTTGAAATCTTTATTTTTTACTATTCCGAGTGATTGCAATCAGATAAATAACAATGGTTTAAATTTGAGTTGACTGGTATAAATATTCTAAGAATAATTTACAATAATGAATTCAAAATACCTTATAAGTGTGGGAAACTTAAATCATATTTTTGAAATATTAAAAACATTGAGGCTTTTACAAAGCATTCAGTACAGTTAATGATAGCGTTGAAGATTTTGATATTTATTTGAGGAACATTTGAAAGTTTCGAACTGTTTTAAAATGCATTTTTATTTTATATTACATCTCTGCAGCTCAAGAGTTAATGAAAAGTATATTTAAGAATTTATATATTTTTATGAAAAGGTATTTAAATATGCTTAATGCCTCTCTTTTAAATTTCCAATCATTTTCAATACCTGTTATAAATTATTTTTATTAAAAAATAATTTTTTTTTGGCAGATTTACTACTTTGAGTTCATTTTAAGTACCCGATGATAGTTTGTTTAGCTCCACTTTTCAACTCCTTTTAAAATGTGTTTTATGGTCCTTAAAAAAAGGCTTTTTAAACTATCTGCTAATATATTTTAAAGTTTTTTTTTTTTTTTTTAAATCCGATCTACTTCTAAGTAACCACCTGTCAAATGAATGTAATTAGGAATTTGAATAAAAGACTTTCAGCGTTTTATAATAAAACAGCTTTATAGTTATTTTAAAATATATTTTTGGATTTATACATATATACTACTTATTTGAAAGTATTTTCTTTTAACACATATTACTGTAAAGTTAAAAAAAAATATGGTGCTAAATTTGTCAGAATTCTTAAAGACATGGTAAGAAAATTATTACTGTTTAGTGCATTTGTTAATTTTATTTGAACTGAAATCATTTCCAACTCTTTTAACTGAAATTTTGTTTGCAAAATAAAAAAATAAAATCGTAATTAAAAGTGATTTAACAACTCTCTGACAGACTTTTAATTAATTTAATGTTCAATTAATATAAATTTGAAAAAATATGAATTTGATGTGTGCCAAATTATTAGAATTTATTTTGTATTAATCGTCTAGAAATTAAAAAATAGCATTCTTTTCATAATATAAGAGCAAATTTTAATGCCATCGTACTGCATCGAAATTTATATAATTTAATACAAAATGTTCACTTTTAAAAAATCAGATAGACATACATGCAACGGAAAATATGAGGAACCTTTTTTTACATTTGTTAGTAATGGCTTTGTTTATTTAATTTAGTCTAAGCAATGAAATAATTTTTTCGATAAAAACTAATTTTCCCGTTAAAAAATAACTATCGTCTGCCGCTTTTAGGTAAAAAGAAATAATTTTTATCGATGAAAAACTAATTTTTCCGTAAGAAAATAATTATCGTCTGTCGCTTATAGGTAAAAAGAAATAATATTTTTATCTTTTATTAATTTTTTTTATTAGCTTTTAACTCATTTTCAGAACTTAAATATTTTTTTTAAAAAAAAAATTTCCTTCAGACTTATAGTACAAATCGGTTTGTTCGAAATACATGGATAGCAATTACGAGCGCGCGGAGTTCGAAAAAAGAAAAATAAGAAATGACATCGTTTCATTCACGTTTAAAGGATTGATGGGACGGATATTTTTCATCGCCAACCGTGCGAACATGCCAAATGTGCGCTCTTAGGGAGCTTATCTTCTGAGGTCTTCTCGGGCACACCCTAATTTCGAACTTTGTTTTACGCGGGATGATTAGAGTGTGGCTCGGGAGGATTTATGTTTGTTATCTTCCATGAGATGAATTGTTTGCTTGGCGAACTTTTCACTGCTTTTGAAAATTTTCCATACTTTTCGCCTTCACGCCCGTAATTAGAGGATGATTCCTTAAGGCACATCTCCGAGTAAAGATTCTCCAAGTCTTTATTCATAATTGTGATTTATTTTGTCAGGGAATCTATACTAGATTCCTTAAATCGATATTAATTGTTTTTTAGAATTAAGAATTTTTTTAATTGTTGTGTGTAACTCTTTGAGACTATTTGGTGCTTTGTGTGTTAACTAGTACAGAGATTTAGAGACGTAGCAAATTAGCTTCAGATATACTTCTGTGAGATACTGCAAGAGGATCTAGATCTTTCTAGATCCTTAAAAACTTGGATAATTTAGAAAGAGGTGGCAAGGAAGAACACAGCTGGAAGAGGCTTTGCTAAAACAACTTCTCGAATTGGATTACTTTGATAGTGTGCCAAGGCAGCAACGTGTGCTTTTGTCTTATTGCGAAGCCATCCCCTTATTGAATAGCCAGAATCTCAAGGACGGATATTTAGAAAAGGAAAATAATGTTGATATCGGGACAGCCCGCCGGTCCGACTTTCAAAGCTACAGCCCCTAATGCTGGTAAGTATGTCATTTGGTTATTCTTGGGGTGCTAAGTGGTTTCGGGTATGTTGTAGTGCTTGATGAAGTGTCGTTCTTTTTGTTAAAAGTAGTGCCGCTTACTTAAAAAGCTGGGGAGTGGCACTTATTGGGGAAAAAAGGTACCGACACAGTGTTTCGGAATGCGGAAATGAGGAAGTGTCTGTTCACTTTTTTAAGCCCCCTAATTTGATCAATTAACCTCAATAGTAATGTCGTTTTTCAACAGCAATGACTGATACCTTTTTAATAACAGGGGATTCTTAACCTGATATTGGCATTTGTTAAGGTATCCGACTACGTTCGAAACCGTGATTTTAAAAAAGCGAATAAATGGATAATTGTCATGATTTTTAGTGTCACTTAGATTAGAATACATGTATAAAATTGTTTTAAGGACATTTTGACAAAAAAAATTTATTTAAATACAGTATTTCGGCAAAAAATTAACTTAGAATAACCTTTTTTCAAAATGTTCTTCTTTTACAAAAATGCTTCTAAAATAATAATGTTTTGCTTATATAAAGCAAGGACCTCTCCAGAGAGTGTGAGCTAGTATTTTTCTAAAATTCGCATTATTTTCAGAGTTACCACCCATTGAAATAATTATCGACGTTTTTTTCTTAAAATTTCACCCTTCTGATATAGTAAAATATGGATAAATCCACTTCTAAGTTGTATATTTCAAAAATTCTAGTTCAGCCTCTGTGTAGATATCTAAAATACATGCAGGCAAAATATTATTGTAATAGAAGCATTTTTAATAAAAGGAGAATGTTTTTTGAAAATTGGTCATTCTATGTTCATTTTTTTTGTCAAAATATTGTACTTAAATAATTTTTTATTGTAATAATATTCTTCAAACAATTTTATTTACGTTTTCTAATCCAAGTGATCCTAAATATCATTAATATTATCCATTTATAAGCTTTTGTAAAATCCCGGTTCCGAACGTAGTCGGATACTTTAAAATATTATTTTTGAGGCTATTTTTTCCTAAGTTCATTTACATCAAGAGTTAAGTTTTTCTTTCCAAGTTTGGATTAATGAGTAATTTAAACAATACTTATTTTTTCATATACGGGTATTGTGATTCTATTAGAAAAATTTAGCATTATATATTATTTATTGATTAAATTTATATGTGCAGAAGCAAAAGCAGTGTCTGTAACTCTTGTATTTATGGGAGCTTGTATCGTAGTATAAAAATAATTATGAGTTGTTTGTACACTATATAAAAAGAAGTATATGAGTTATACTGTGTTACTTTTGGCATATTATGAGAATGTTTTGACCCTATTATAAACTATATTTATCATCAAATGGACCTCAGTTTATTTATCCTGGACATATCCCAATAAAGGGGTGGTGTAGGGGCAAATCAACGCTTTTTCTGTATTTTTATCAGCAATTTGAATAAATTATTCAACCTAATTCGTATAAAGATATATTAATATTTCAATTGTTATTTGTACAAATATATCCATACCCCAAAACGTTCATAGTAGTCTTATTTGACTTTGGATATTACCTTCTAATTCCAAAATTACTTTATACACAAATTTATAATATAGTGTTACGTAAATATGAAATCATTTCATGTAGAGGCAATGCAAAAACTTTTTGTTTGTTGAACCGATATTATAAGCAATTGAAAAATTATTCAAATTGGGAAATTTTACAATCATTTTCAATTATCAAATAGTATCATCTGCTTTTTACGTGTTAAAAGAAACTTGGTATTTCTCAGATCAAAGTTGGATTTTTTTTTTCTTTTTTCGTTTTTATTATTTATAATTTAGTACAAAAATCCATTAGTCAACCTATTTCTATGTTCATAAATTAGAGAAATTTTATGAACACATCAATTTAGATTTTAAATCACAGGCAACAATTTTCACATATATATCCTAAGTATGGAAAAATATTTCAATAACTAAAAAGTAGCTAATTTTTTTTTTCAAATATATTTACTACTTAAACACAGATTAGCAATCATTTGTATAAAATTGTACGATCTAACAAAAATTAGAAATTTTATTATTTTAGTTTTTACATCCCTTAAAGAAATAAAAAAATGTTTTTCTCACAGTGAAAGATATAATTACTGATTTAAAGTAAAAAGGCAATTGACATGCATATACATTTTTACCTTTACAACATAAGATATTTAAAAAAATCTTCTAACTTAACATAACACATATTATGTTTTAAGTATTATGCGTTTTAATAAACAAATGGAATTCATGTCGGTTTGCGTTCAAATACAATGATTTAATGAATTTTGTGCATGTAGTAATAATAAATGCACGTTTTGGGAAAAATTCTAATATCTTAATGGTATGAGAAATTAAAAAATGCGAGGTTTTATATACAAATAATCTAATCTGGAATAAATTAAGTTTCGAGAAGCGTGTCATATTTCATTTCATCGCTATAATTAAATAATGAATTATAAATTACATATTTTTCTTAGATCTCGTCATACAAATATCATTTGATAAGTTCCCAGGAAGATTTTAAAAATCATATTGAGAGGATGGAGAAAATGTATTATTACTTCTACAAAATGTTTTTGTATTTTAACTTGACGGAAAAAATTAAGTCTTATCATTGACTCGTGTTCTTAGAAACTCAAAATAAGTTTACGTCAACTTTTTGTTTCATCTATTCCATATATATTCATTCCTTTTGTTGAGTTCCCGCGCATTTTATTATTACGAGATCTCGAAACAGTTGTTAAAATGTTTCCATTCATATCTGTTTCGTAATGTTTAAATGTTTGATTTTTACGATATAACTGTAGTTAAAAATTCAAGGACAAATGGAAAACACAGTACCTTATCTATAAGGTACTAAAACAACTTTTCATACTCTCGTGAATTAAATGTTACTATTTTGAATAAATTGCTCGAAATTTAAAGTATTTTTATAGTAGCTTCTGTTAATACATATGTGAGACTGTATCGAAAATGTTTAAGTTATTTGATTTTAATTATTAAAAGTTATTAAAATTAAAATTTCTAAAGTGTACATTTCATATACTTAGTTTTATTCGGTGTAATGCGAAGTTGATTTTTCACAATAAAATGTTTGAATTTTAAAGTTGCATTTAAGAATGCACTTTTTTTTCATGGTCGTCCAAATAATAATAATAATAATTCTCAGTTATACGTGAGCTTGTGGGAAGGGGGTGGGAGATTATATTTAACCCTTTATCCTCCGAAGGTACTTATAAGTACCACTCACTTTAAAATTACATAGAATAACCATTTTTACGAATATTCTGACGATACTTGGCAGGAATATTCTTTAAAATCCACTCTACCGAGATATATAGTAGCATGGGTTCTATGATGAGTATTTTAGTGGGGAAGGCGAATAGTTTTATAGCAGAAATTGTGTTTTCAGCGGATTGCGAGGATCATTTTTGTCCCGAAAAAATAGTTAATGTCAAAATTTAAGGGTGTTATTTCTTTTGTATGTTAATGATTACCTTAGAAAACGATTTGACTATTTATTTTAAGTGAATAATGTATATAATTAATTTTACAGTTGAATATCTTCAATTAATTAATTAGCTATAACGGATTAAATTTCTCAAAGTTGAGTATTTTGTTTATGTATATCCCTTAATTTCCAATGTAGTGATAAAAAAAATATTGCATGAAAAAAAAACGGCAGTAAAAAGCATTTCGATTAAGCTATTTGAATTTTTCATTCTAAATCCCGTGTAATGTCATCTCGAATCAGTGGCGCACACAAGAATTTTTCAAGGGGTGGACCCAGGGTTGAAAGTCTGCTATTCTCGCATTATGTTCCAACACGCCACCCAGCATATTCTTTTGAATTTAACGATTTTTGGAAACCAAAAACAGTAAAATATTAATTATTGAATAAGTAGCATTAATTGATAAAATTAATTATTAATAACAAATAATTAAATTTTACGTACTATTTACATAGGATTATAATCATTCGGGGGAAAAAATTAAGAGCTTTCGGGGGGGCAGACCCCCTCCCCCTCCATCTTCCTTGTTTGCGCGACTGTTACAAATTTATCTCGTAAATAATATCCAAACAGAGAGTTTCTAACAAGAGCCAGACTTTATCCTGTATTTTTTCGCATTCCTAAGATTTTTGACACCCCAAGCGATCTGGTTTATTTGAAACTTAAAACTTGTGGTAAAAATCCCCTAAAAACATTCCCATTTCCCCCTTCCGTCGATATGAATAAAGCAGATGCTGGTCTACCCCAGAAAATCGTACATCCGACCCTGTGTTTTTTCTGGGTGAAGGCCCAGAAAGAATTCTCGGAAAAGTTTATCCCAGCGACTTGTTTAGAAGGAACACGTACTACGTGTGTGGGGTTTAGCTGTCTTTATTAGAACTGATATAAACAAGTATAATCCCCTGAGTGAAAGAGGGGTTTTTTTTCGTTCCTAGCATTCCTATATATTTTTGTTGCAAAGATATTTATTGGGGGATATAAGGAGTAACCTTGACACTAATTTCAGATTTTTGTAAGAGTAAAATATTTATTAGGGGTTGTATATTTCTGCTAATCGTTGTTGTTATAAACAGACAATTAAGTCTGTCATCTCTGTTTTTTTTTAATATACAGGTTTAGAGTGAAATAATGAAGTTTTCTAAAGAAATAAACAAAACTTTTTCTAAATGAATAAAGTAGTCCTAAAGAAAAACCAACTGTTTGATGAAAAATCGTGTTTAATTAGTAATTTTATTTATGTTTTTTTTTTTTTTTTTTGTAATATCGGATTTAAAAGGAAATGCTGTACCAATTATTAATTATTCCATCATGTATTCCTTTTTTTACGATGGATGCAAAGGAATATGTGTTAGAAATAATCCATGGCTTTAAAATGATTTGGAAGTAATGTAATTGATTGTATTATTGTTTTGTCGTAAATTATTAGTTTCCTTTTTCTCTACAATAAATCAAAATCTCTCTCGAAAATTTGTGCAAATGAATGATTTGCAGAATTACAGTTAAATTCGGCATTAATGATTCAATGAATGTTCTATTCCAGACTCTGAAAATTACCCAGAAAATAATTTAAAAAATTCTTAAAAATTAAAAAAAAAAAAAAGAAACGATAAAACATTTTTTTTAAAGCTTTAGCAAAATATAAAAAATGTAAGTGGCAAAAAAATAAAAAAAAAAAAAAAAATCTAAAATGTCCTCTTACACAAACTAAAAGTTAAGATCAGCCATTATGTTCAACGAGCTGGTATTGTTGTGAGGTTTTATTGGAAAGATATGACGTCATCGAATTTAGAGAACTTATCACGAGAAGATTTCAGATAAAAAAAAAATGAGAGTTATTTCCCCCTTCCTTTTCTGGTGATACTATTAGAATATACGATTATTTTTAGTTGCACCGATTAATTTTTCTTTAATACTATTATTTCAGTGTTTTCGTTCTTTTCATTTTTTATATGAAGTCGTTAACATAGGATTTTGGTCTGGTTTTAGAAAATCTCCATTTACTACTATTCTGAGTTTTAATGTTCTTTTAATTGGTTTTCAATTGTTTAATTACTTTTTTTATTGATGACTTATTTCTTTTTCGAATTATAGTTATAAATTTTATTTACCGTGACTTTTCTTTTAATACATTATTCTTCATCCGCAACTTAAAACGTTGATATCGCTTTAGAATATTTCCCAGAACTCTGCAAAATACCAAGATAATGAATCATTTCATTTCACCTATATGTATAAACTCTGAGACACGACTGTAAACTTAAACGAGAAAGTAAGATTCAGTAGAACAGCAAGTAACAATAGGAAACAATTAAAACTAAGCAACCTCATAGATCTTACGTTCTTATATACTATTTTGGTTTATTTTACCTTATTTACATTATTGGTTGAGTATAAACCCAACGCAAAAATAGCCTTTGAACTAAGATGCTCAACTTAATCAAGATACTCTAAAATCCCACCTAATGTTATAAGCCAAAGGTGGGCATTAAGTCGGTCGAGATCGACCGGTGGATTAGCAAAACAATTTGGGGTGACGGCCTGAATATTAGCAGTTGGTAATTGTATACCAAGATATTCCAGATGGGCGGACAGTATTCAGACTAAGTCTTCTACTGACTATAACTACGAGAACTAATTTTAGATGAAAGTGTTATATTTTTTAATATACTATTTTGAATTGTTTTATAAAAAATGCATCATTTGATATTATTATATTTGTGGCTATTATAAAAATGTTTGTGTATCTTGCGTTTTAATTTAAACGCGGTTTTAAAATATTGTGATTTTATTGTGTAGTTATATAGTTGAGAGAGAGAGAGAATACATATTCTGCATTTATTATTAAGCTGTAATAAATATTGCTCTTCATCAGCAGCGCACACAAAAATTTTTCAAGGGAGGGGTCCAGGGTCGAAAGTCCACCATTTTGGTATCGCACTCCATTACGCCACTCGGCATATTCTTTTGATTTTATCGATTTTCGGGAACAAAAACAATACAAAATTAATTATTGAATAAATAATTAGCATTCATTAATAATATTAATTATTAATAACACATACATAATTAAATTTTACGTAATATATACGTAGGATTATAAACAATCGGGAAAAAAAATCAAGGGCTATGGGGGGTGTCCGGACCCCTAGGACACCCCCCTTGTGTGCGCTACTGCTCTTCACACCTACACCACTTGGGAACCGCAACACTTTGAAAAAATTAGAAGTAGATCGTACCATTGTAACGGATCTATCCGCGAACCTATAACTAATCCTCTTGGGGTAAATTTATTTCTTTTTAACTGTTGTTCTATTGAAAAC
>BMAV01022551.1:49404-67174 GCA_019973955.1 Trichonephila inaurata madagascariensis
CTCTTGGGGTAAATTTATTTCTTTTTAACTGTTGTTCTATTGAAAACTGTCTCCCGAAAAAGAAGATTTGATTTATGCAAATGAGTGGTACGCGAAGGTAGTCTACAGCCAGCTGAGAGCCAGTCGACGAACAGTTTCTGGATAATCAATTGTTGCCAATTGGCGAATAAGTTATACGATTGAATTTGATGATAGCGACCGGAGGTTGTACAACAAATAAGAGAATTATGGTGAATTATACCGCAGAAGTCCGAAGTGTGTTCAAACATAAGTGAAGTAGATTATATTCATATATTAAGTATCCTTTAGCCGTGTGATTGCTCTTTATAATTAGTAATGTTGTGCATTTCCTACCCTGAATTGTTTAAGTTAATGAAATAAAAAATAAATTGGAATTAGAACTAGTTAAATAACCTCAACTAGTTATGGTGTAACAACCTCGAAAATCTGCCATCTCCTGATCTGACATCTTAACTACAAACTGTCGATGAGATCAATGAAAACTGTTTAAAATGACGCTTAACACAACAAGCGAAGTATATTAATTAAAGTAATGACTGGAAAAGCAGTTTTAAATATCACTCAGAAAGTCAACATAAAAAAAAGAACTATAAAAGGGAAGAAGGAACTATCTCTTCTTTCGCGAATTGCAACTGGCAACGGCAGAAGTAAAAGCTCGAAACAACAGGACGGAAAATTCCTTTTTAGCTGGATTGCTTAAGGTGCTGCATGGCATCGCTAATAAGTTACTTGCACTTCCACAGCCAAACATTTCAATGTGACATTCAACATTTCAATGATTTTACCATATGACAAAAATACACTCATTTCAGTGACCGTCAATTGCAGCTCACTTCTACTAGGACTCGAACCTACCGCTCGACGGAAACAATGCGGTCAAGAAGTACACGACCATTATCACCAATTGATTTTAATCACCTTATGTGTGGGGGCGGTTCTCCTTTAGAAATTATTAATATTCCTGAAAGATTCTGGTTTGTTTTGAAAATGCTACTTATTGTTGTCACTGACAAAATTAATGATGCTGAGCTAATTTCTTAAAAGAAAAAAAAATGTTAAGATATTATTCATGTACAGCAAGGACGTCAAACTCAAAGGCTAACTTGGACCAAACAAACATTAACTCTAGGTGGGCCGCAAAAAAATATCAATATCCACAGAAACGTAAGTTTATTTCGAATAATACATTTTAATAAACATAAACACAAATGAACAAGAAAAATTTAATAATTACGGCTTGACATCTCTTCTCTGCGACTATCTTTCTTATTTCGGAAGAAATTTCGATTTTTTATTATGTATTATTGTGTGGTGATATACTAACCAGGCCGCAAAAATGTTCGTTGTGGGCCGCGAGTTTAACATTCCTGATGTACAGCAAGGATGTCAAACTCGAAGCTTAACTTGGGCCAAACAAACATTAACTTTAGATAGGCCGCAAAAATAGTCAATATTCATAGTAACGTAGGTACCGTATTTATCTAATTGTGGTACATTCAAAATAAATGTACGCATTTTGTTAAATAATAGCAGAAAAAAAAGAGTATAATTAAAAAACGTTTAGCGAATTCTATACACAGTCGAACTGCCATATAACGAACCTATATATAACGAACTTTTTCCTGGAACCAAGAACATTTCACGATTTTCTTCGTAAAACAACCTCCCAATAGCGAAGTGAATTTTCTATATAACGAAATGATTCAATTTTTCTCTTGTGATTCAATTTTTTTCCTCCCTATTTTAAAATTATTTCTGAAAATTTCAAGTTATTCTCTCTTTTAAATATATTTTATGGTAGTCATAAATCTTAAACTGGTTTTATTTGGTGCCTAACTCACCGAGAGCAATAGAATTCTGAGCATTTAATCCAAGAAGTGCAACCTTTAACCCCTATTGTCTAGTCCACTGGAAACATCTTCGATATCCCCTTTTACCCTCAGTGGAGTCTCGTGTTCTTGAACTAGTCTCCGTTCATTTGTATTATTGACCAGTCGTACTGGAACTTCGTTTCTCGGGGCTTAAAAATGTCAAAACATAAGTGCATGAGAATCAAAGAAAAAAATTTAATTCCTTAGGAAGATGATAAAGGCGTCACAAGAAACTTTTTTGCAGTCTTTCTTTTTGTCTTCCTTTTTTTGATAGGTAAGATATATTAAAATAAGTATGTATTAATTTACAAAAGGTGTAGATATAAGTACTTTCTTAAATATATAGTGTTTATGAATTTAAAGCTTGTTTTATAAAGAAAAATGGTCTATACTTGGTCTATAAAGAAAATTAAAAGATGAACCTCTATATAGCGGATTTTCCATATAACGAACTTTTTTTGGGATTTAGCGACTTAGTTTTATAGAGGTCCGACTGTATATACCTATCTTATTTTTATTCTCTCTGAGTAGGTTTATTATTTTATTATATATTATTGTGTGCCAATATATTTGCGGGGCCGCGAAATCGACCCCTTGAAGTGCAGTATATGCTTTTGTGATAATTCTCTCAAAGATGTTCGTCGCAGAATATGTTTGATTTATTACAACATAAGCAATTGCTATCTAATGTAAAGTTTTCCAGAAAAAAATATATGTGGCCATATTTTACTTATGAAACCTTCATGTAAAGGTTTCAAAATTAGTTTCTTAAGGAATATTTTGAAATAATGGCCTTTTTTGTGTTTTTCTTCAAGGTCATCACATTTTCCTAAGCGTACGTGAATCGTAATTTAAGATACTCGTTCGTCCCATTGAGTGGAATTTATTACAGTTTTGTGTGAATAGAATATATGGAAATTTTTGTTTTTCATTATTGTCATTTAAGGTATCCGACTACGTTCGGAACCGTGTTTTTAAAAAGGCGCATAAATGGATAATTTTCATGATATTTAGTGACACTTAGATTAGAATACTTGTATAAAATTGTTTTAAGAATAATTTGACACAAAAAATTTATTTAAATACAATATTTAGGCTAAAAATTAACTTAGAATAACCTGTTTTCAAAATGTTCTCCTTTTATAAGAAATGCTTCTATTATAATAATATTTTGCCTGTATATAGCTCAGACCTCTTTATAGAGGCTCAACTACGATTTTTGAAAAATTCACATTATTTTCAGAGTTACAACCAATTAAAACAATTATCGGCGTTTTTTTTCTTAAAATTTCTCCCCTCTGTTGTCGTAAAACATGGATAAACCCACTTCTAAGTTATATATTTCAAAAATTCTAGTTGAGCCTCTATAAAGAATATATCTCTCACACAAGTGGCTTAAAATTGCCATTTATCGACGCATAAAAGTACTATTAACAAATTGGCATCTTCCCTCGAATTACCTTTATATAATTTTTGTAATGATTAAAAAATTAACAATGATTTGAAGACTTCGAATACGTCAGAAGATTACGTTATTTCGATACGGTTTGATGTTTCCACAATCGATAAAATCACACATCAGTCAATAAATCGTATCGTATTCGAAATTTCTTAACCACAAATGATAACTTTCAACACAGAATAATCGAAAGAAAATGCCGTAAAATCCGGCGTATAACGCGCACTTTTAACACAAAAAACACACACACGCGTTATACGCCGGGTATAAAAATGAGAGCTTTAAGAATAAAAGACAAAAGAGATAAACAAAAAAATAGACTACTACATAGATCGAAATACTGTTTATTGAAAAGAAATGATATGCCTATTGAGCTTAGGAAAAAAAAAAAAGGTTATGAACTTCTAGATGTACACTATTTTTTCTAAAGCCTGGGATAATGCCTACAGTGCGCATTATATGCCAGATTTTACGGTAATTGAAAAATTACCTCGTCGATCTTACTTTCAGAGTACAAACATTGGTTTTTTTTCAACCATGACCAAAGGTTTCAAGGTGTTGTAATTGCTACCGTATAACAAAATGTTTAAAAGCGCCTACAGTTGAACGAAATAATTCTTGGAACAAAATTCCATTCAACAATTATCACGCGATTTATTTTTATTCGAAATGTTATTTTTGGCGTATGTTCTTAACTTTCAGGTATGATTCTCGGTTATTAAGAAAGACGTTTTCTGCGGGGCAAAATAGAAACACCAGTTGCAGGAAACTCGTGGCTTCAGGTACAAAATATACACAAAAGTTGGCTGCTTTCGGTTTTGGGTTCGAGTCATCCCGTGGGCACAGAGCCATTGACAGTTCTCGGTCGTCCTTTGTCTCCTGGCGCTAAATATAAATGCCTCTCTTACACTGGAGCTGTGAAATAAGTCTGGAGTTATGAAAACCAATGCCATTTGGCTGATCAACCATTCCATTTCGCCATGGAACACATGTTTCCTGGAGATTCACTGACGGAAATGACTTGTTGAGTCGTCATTGGCTCAGTTGGTTAAAAAAAAAAAAAAATGATTCTGCCGTTTTGTCGAGTCGCATTGAGAAACGTCTCGTGAACTTTTTTCACGTGAAAGTTAAATTTTTTCGTTTCTGTGGTAGATAAGCTGTTTGAAAGATTAAACAGAATTCGTTGAAAAATCATTAAAGTAAAGCAGTTTCTGAAAATCGAAACTGTTACTGATTGTTATTCTTTTTATTGTGTTGTCACACACAATTCCTATTCTGAATTTGACTTGTAAAAATACTTTTAATATCTAATATTTTTCTTATTTTAGGTATAAGTACATCTTGTTATACATTTTATTATACGTGAAAGTTTAAGCTCTTGGTTATCACTATTGTACTTTGGAAAATACTTTTAAAGTATCTAATGTTTTTAATGCATGTTTTTGTAATGCTGTAAGACCAGGGTGGGCATTAAGTCGATCGCGATCGACCGGTGGACCGCCAAGACATTTTGGGGTGACCGCCTTGACTAAGACCTAATAATCATTCCATCATGCGAAGGTCTACAAATACCATATTTATTCGAATTTAAGCCACCATCGATTTTAAACCACTCTCCAATATCTCAACAAGATTTTGCAAAAATTATAAAGTATTCTAAAGTGGTTTATTGAGATCCAATTTTACGAAAATGAAATAAATTTAAAAGAAAAACTAATAAGGAACGAATAATTAGTTGTTTTATCAGTATTATAAATACATGCATTGTAATTCTGAAAATAATGTGAATTTTTCAAAAAAAAAAAGTTCAGACTCCCTGGAGAAGTCTTTACTTTATATTCGCGCGCGCACACACACACACACACAAAATATTATTAGTTTAGAAGCATTTTTTATAAAAGGAGAACATTTTGAAAAAAGGTTATTCTAAGTTAATTTGTTGCCGAAATATTGTATTTAAATAATTTCTTTTTGTCAAAATGTCCTTAAAACAATTTTATACACATATTCTAATCTAAGTGACACTAAATATCATGAGAATTATCCATTTATGCGCTTTTTTAAAATCACAGTTCCGAACGTAGTCGGATACCTTAAGCATACGTTTAAGGTCATGCATTTCTATTGTGATATGTAACTCGCAGTTTTGTTCAATTGTAGTAATTTCCGTCTATGATTCATCATGTAACCACAAAGCTTCGTTTAAGCCCCTTTAATTAAGCTATGTGGGAGTAAACCATTATTACATTAATACTGTAAGATCATTTCGAATAAATGACATGTAACTTATAATTATTACCTCCTACACGGAGGGAATCATTGCTTCCACATAGTTTGGTCGAATACAAATGAAGTACAACCAATATATACATAGAGAGAGATTCTCTCTCTATAAATGGTATATAACTGTTACATGAATCTTATATAGATTCGATGATTTTCCGTGAGATTATATTTAGAGTGAGAGAATAGGAATAAAGACTATACACACACACACATCCGATCGAATATTTGTAATTTTAGAATATTTCCCTGCGATTGCAATCGAATGCTTTCCTGTATCATTTATTCCCCAAGGAATTTTGATACAAGGCCAAATCAAGACTAGCTACGCCAGTGCTCGTGATTCTGAATAACAGCGAAAAGTAGAAAAAAAAAATCATAGTTTAAAAAAAACTAAAAAACAAAACACACGCCTTTGCGGTTAATCGAACTAAAAAGTAAAAAAAAAAATAGTTCTTAATATAAGAATAAAATGATTTACGAGAAAATTAATGTCATTGGGGTAAAAGCGTGGGGTGCTCGATATCAATAGTTATAATTTCTTACTAGTTCTATTCCGAAATGCTGAGTTAATAGTAAAAATTTAGTTCAAAGCACCCCACGCTTTTAACACGATGACACTAATTTTCTCGTAAATCATTTTTTATTCTTATATTAAAAAAAATTTTTTTCTTTACTTTTTAGTTCGATTCTCCATAAAAGCATGTTTCTTAGTTTTTTTAAAACAATAACTTATTTTCATTTTTTAGTTTGCTGTACAATAAAAAAGAGAGGTTTTTTAGTTTTTCAAACTATCATTTATTCATACACTTTTTTTTTTTTTTTTTAAATTTTTGTCCCGTGATCGAAAATGTTTTCCCATCCCTGAGTTAGAACAAATTTTTTTCACATGCACGAGTCTTTTTTTTTTTTAATTTCCATTTTCAGAAAGACTGGACAATTGCTTATATTATGATAAGAAATTGCTGACGCCAAAAAACGTTTTCACTTTTAGGGTTACTCTTAATCTTTTAGTCTCCAAATCTGAAAATGGTATATAGAATTAGTTGCAAAATCTGGCAACGGTACATGGAATTAGTCGCCAAATCTGGATTATCCTGTCTCTTGATATCCTGTTCAGGACAATGGAACAAAATTATGAAATTATTGTACTGTCATCGATCCTTGACAAGTGTGCAAAATTTCGAATTAATCTGACCTTTTAAAGTGAGTAAAAATCTAGTTCAAAGATTCCGTTACATACAAGTGAAACTTTTAAAAGCGTGTGAAAACCCCCCATCTCCCAAATACTTTTAGCTGAAGAATAATCGATATAATAAGTAAATTTAATTTTGGTTTTAATATTTGTCTACAGCTCCCGCGCAATCCCCCCCCCCTTAGGGGTTGGATTTTCTTAAAACCCATTTTTAGCATATTTCTACTTAACAAAAGAAACTTGCCTGTAGAATTTTCGAGTCTAAAGGTCTGATAGTTCCTGAGATTTCTTGATGAGGGAGTGAGTATATATATGTTGCAGAGAAATGACGAAATTAGGAATTTCATGAAATCCCTAAGGGATAGGATCAATCGACGGGAAATGTAAAAATAACGTCTCTTCAGGGTCATTTCCCTGATGAAAGTAAGGGATTTTATCAAATTCCTGAACTGTTTCAGTGAAATGATGAAAGGAACTAGTCAGGATTTGCATTGGCAAAATGCTGTCCAAGGGGGGGGGGGGGTGAGGGGGCGAGTACTTGTACTTCCTAACCAAGCAGGCAGTATCGATCCCCAAATATCAACCCCATATCTTTAAAAAAAATGACACCATAGGATTAACATTGGGATTTATATTTTAGTGAGTAAGCACTCCCCTGCCCAAAGCAGGTCATTATTAGTAAAGAAACAATGATGGGGGGAGCGGCCAAGTCGATCTCCGGTTTCCTGTTACACATTTCCGTCCCTTTTCACGAAATCACTCCCACAAATATCCAGCAACCTAGAGAAAGATGTTACACATCAAAAAATACCAGCCTAATTTTCTAATTATTTGTTAATTAGATTAGAATAAGTAATTTGTATTTCATTGACTATTTTTGTATTACTTCTACGTTTATAATATAATGCACCATATTTGTTAAATAAACACTTTTAGACTCTTGACAATATTGTTTCATCATTTCACTGAAACAGATCAGATATTTGTATTGTTCAAATCCCTTACTTTCATCAGGGAAATGACCTTGAAGAGACGTTATTGTAACATCTCCCGTCAATTGATTAGACTTAGGGATTTGATCGAATTCCTAATTTCATCGTTTCCCTGCGACATATAGATAAAGAATATTTTTCTACCTTTATATATATATAGATAAAGAATCTCAAAAAATTACCCGAAATAAGCTCAGATAAAAGTAGTTTTCATAATAATTGCTAGGTTACCATTTTAGGCATGTGGTCATTAAGTCGTTTCTGCATGACTCGGTTTTTTTCGGAGGGTGGGGGCATGCTTGATAGAGAAAATGTACCAAATAGCTTTGATAGTTGCGGAATTCCTCACGCTGTTCTTTTGCGTTCATTTAATATCTTTAAGCCTTTCTTTCATTGTATTGAAAAAAAAAAATCGAACATGCTTTCTGTTGAACTTTTTTCGTTAAAATACAAAAATAATTTTACTATATATTAAAAGCAACTTCATTTAGATTTAGTCTTTTCTAACATATTTTATAAAAATTCCTTAAAATTTAAAACGTCAGATATATAAATCTCGAAAATCTTAAAAACATAACACACAGCTTAAATGTAATTTAGTACACTTATTATATATTTTTTTTTAACCTCGAACTTCAATGCAAAAGTATTTATTAAACCCAAATGAAGGTACATTTAAATTGCAAATGTTAAGTTTTTCATCAAATCATTTTATTGATTCGATTGGATCTTTGTCCTTCTCTGTGTTTTTTTTATTTTACGGTTATAGATTCCATTTATAGGTACAAGGTCACTTGGAGATTTCCGTATTTTTAAAGGGACGAAAAAAGAGATGCGTAGAACTTTTCTTTATAAACTCAATTTAAAAGAAATTATCTTTTACGCAACCTTTTATTGAACTTCCTTTTTGGTTTTTGAACTGATATATAAATAATTATTACGAAATTAATGAACTAAAACTATTTTCGATCTTGCTCAAGAATGTTGGAAAATATTTTGCTTCTTCATTTTACTATTACGTCAACTTATACCTCAGTTCTTATTCTTATTCTGAAGGTCACACTGTTCGTTTTTAGAGGAAGCATACGTCAATAATTGATATTTATACGAGTTGAGTTTAAAAAAAATATATATATTTTTAGTGGCGGGGAATTTCTTTTATCATTTTAGATATTTGCATCGTGTGTTTTCTATATATTCTCTCACGGTCACGTTCAAATGTATTCAAAAAAAATATTTCTGAGAAGTAAGTAATGCGTCTTACTGTTGAAAACACAAAGAACTAAAATTTCATGCATTGAAAAGGTTATATTTTTATATAAAGGGTCCCTGATCAGGGATGGGCAACCATGTTGCTGTGGTGTGTCAAACAAGTCTATCTATATGATTCTGTGTGCCAAGCAGTAGGAAATATTTGAAATAATTTGATTTCCGCAGCAATACATGTAGAGTTAAGGCATAGTGGGTCAAGAATACAGATTTAACAGTTTTATTAAATATTAATTTTGCATCATTTGAAGATATTTATTAATATAAAAAGACGCAGCGTAAAATATAACCAATTCTCTTCAATATAAATAGAAAAAAAATTAAAATTGCGCATATATTATGTATTATCAGTAGCGCAGACAGGAATTTTTCCAGAAGTGGGGGGGAGGGGGGTCCAGGATCGAAAGTCCGCCTTTCTCATTTCATGCTCCTATACGCTGCCCAACACATTCCTTTGATTTTGTCGATTGTTGGGAACAAAAAACAGTAAAAAAATTAATTCTTGGATAAATAATTAGCATTAATTAATAAAATTATTAATAATAAATATTTTATTTAATTTTACGTACTATATACTTGGTATTATAATCAATCGGAAAAAAAATCAAGGGCTATGGGACTCTAGGTACCCCTCCCTTGTATGCGCCATTTTGTATTATGTGTGTGTGTATCTTTTAAGAATATTTATTAAAATGAGAAATAAACAACATAAAAAACAAGTATTTTAATGCGAACCTTTTCCTTGCGTCGCGTGGCTGCGGTAGCCGAGTGGTATAGGTATCGGATCGTGGCTTGCCTTGTCACGAGTTCGAACCCAGTACCAGTAAAGACCCGCCGTGTAGGGCAGCGATGCACGTTAAATCTGTCGAGAGCTGAAACGTCCTCCCGTTGGTGTGGTGGTTAGGAGAGGGAGGGGCTGCCAGGTGCCGTCCACGTCACTTGACCATAGTTCAAAATTACGTGGTCCGTCGCCAAAAGCCCTCGTGTAGCTGAACAGTGCGACATTAATATTCAATCAATCAATTCCTTGCGTCGCTGTACTTCACATAGCAGAAGTATACAATAGGTGACTTTTAATTTGACGCGATTCTGAACGTTCAATTGTGAAGCAACTTCCTTGCAGTCTTAAGCCGCATTCACACTAAGGCAGTAAGCGTCAAGCGTTGAGCATCTAGCCAATCAGAGACTTCATTTCGCCCTAGATGAAGTCACTGATTGGCTAGACGCTTAGCACTCGACGCTGACAGCCTTGGTGTGAGAGAATGCGGCTTTAGAATGTTTTTCATATGAGAAAAGAGTTGTTCACTTAGAAATGTAGAAACAGTAACGTACACATACTTCTCTCAGATGGGGTATTAAACACAAGGATTAAAGCGCCGAGGGGTAATCTCTAAAGTAAAAATTAAAAATTTGTTGTGTGTGTGGTCTCTGGGGGAGAGTTTGAACCCCTAAACAGAACCCCTCCCCTCTTGTGTTCGCCACTCTGTAAAACTAAATGCGGAAAGCAGATTACATGCAATTTTCTTCAAACAATTAAATCTCTCTTCAGCAATTTAAAATAGCTGTCAATTTAGATTTTTTCGTGATTCCGTAAATGTTGCTTTCTATAGGTCTGAACATGTTCGTTCAATAAGCTGCATTTCAAAATTGTGTTGAGTGCTGCGAACTGTGCCTTTGAGAATTGTACAACTTGCCAAATCTCGCACGCGTGCTATAGGTTGACGATATCTGTTGTGAACTGTATACTTTGCCCTCCCCCCTTTGAAAAGATATTTGTTTTGAATGAAGTATGTATTCTATATTTCCTCTCCTATATTATAATAAAGATGGATTTGTCTCTTTTATATATATATGCTTTATTAAAAACGATTCCCTTTAAGTTTTAAGGACTCAATATAAAAAACAGAAATATATATGTGTGTGTTACAGTTACATAAATATGCAAACTTATATTAATTTTGGCTTAATTTTTCACTCAGGAAACTTTTTTCTTGTTATAAGATTTTGATCTCTAACATTCAATGACGAAGACAATTTTAAATGTATACTTTAACCTCGGGTCTTTGATCTCAAACTGTTATGAATGACCTCTTGTGTAATTCTAATCTCGATGCTAATCAAACCAATCAATCTTTTTATATAATAGCTATTGAAAAGTGATGAACTATAATTTGCATCTTTTATGGACAAGTGTATAAGTATATAATCAACTTCTGTCGAAATACAGATAGAGAATCTTTTTGCATAAATTTTTTTTAAAGCTGTTATTTTGAACTGTTTGTGCTTGCATTTCACTTATATATTGCACATTTTCGCGAATATCTATTTTTATCTGACATTGAGGTGTCATTTAAAGTGGCAAATACGTATCGTAATTATGAACTATACTCAGATGATGCGCACACGCACGCGAAGTCTATTCTTGAATGGGCTAAATTTGTGTGACGTCATTAATCACATGATAACTACAAACACGTGTTTCGTGCCAATCAGTTCGTAAATTTATATGACGTTATAGTCATATGATAACTGTAAACACGTTTCTCCAGTCAATGAGTTTATTCGCTTCGCTGTTGCCCACTTTTACTTTTTGCAGAATTCTTTGAAAATTTGTCAACAATAATAACGCACGTAGTTAAACAAAATACTCTTGATTTAAAAATGCACTTGTAACGTAATTAATTAATTTTTTTAATGTTGAAGAATTTTTTGAAATGTCTGAATATTTGAATACCTTCGCTCAAATATCAGATTTGAAATAGAACAGAAAAACAAGAACAAGTCTAATGTCAGATTTATAAATTTATTGGAGAACACACGTGATTGCATTTATCACGTGACTGTCTTAAATTTAGCCCAATGAATCTTTTGAGCTTTAGTTCGTCTTTTTTATTTTAAATTAAACGAAAGAAAATTCAGTACTCATGTATTCAAAAATATTCAACGTTAATTCATAGGAAAATAGTCGTTGTGACGTTTGAGAAAAATAATGGTAGCGTGATATTTATTAATTTAAATAATTGGTTTATTTATGTCACAACTATTAATTATAGAATATACATTGGTTAGTTCATAATAGTCCAAATTCTGTTGTTTGTGAGGGAGGAGCTTACATCTGTCCTGTTCGAAGGTTTCCAACGGACTTCTCTATGCCTCTCTAGGGTCTCGGGATGGTATCGATCGGCCTCTTTAACCTCGAATTACATCCGGCTCGTGGGTGGAGTAGGGAGTTCTCATGGTGTCAAAGGTTTCCGGGGGGATGACCATAGACAAGACCTCGCAATATTTTAAGGGTGCACGGGTGCATAGTAACGCGGTTATCCTATCCACAGAAAGAAGCCGACTTTTCAGCTGTGCGACGGGAAAACGTTACATAAACAATAACACTAATCACCTTCAAAGTACTCTCTCTCTTTGTGGGTGCCACTTACTTTTTTCAAGATTCTGCCACTGTTATAAGCACCATCTTTTTTTTTTTTTGAGATCATGTGGAATGAGTGTATCGTATTGTGCATGATGTCTCTTCTGGACTGAAATTCGCCTCCTTATTGATTACTTATTTTATGGTAATTTTCTGATCTTTCTAGTTTCTTAGAATCACCAAGTTTTGCTCAAAATGTAACTCAGTGGTGTTCCAGTTTTTGTGACTTTTTGTCAGAAATTAAATCTTACAGAGCTTACTTATTTACCTCACTCATCGTCTCACTGCCGATACCTGATACGTTCTACAGCAGTGGTTCTTAAACTGTAGGCCGCGCCCTCAGTGTCCTCAGTGCCTTTCTAGGGGGCCCGCGAAAGTCGCTCATTTAATGTTAATATTTTTCTTTTTTACAGACTTGTAAAGATTTCGTAGAAAAATTGAAAGATGTGCCATCCTAGTCTAGATTATATTTCCGCCAATGAAAAACTCTACTAGAATATGCATTTCGATCAAGAATATTAACTCAGAGAGGAGTGCTCAAAATCCTGGGGGTCAGCCATGTCAGGCTAATACATAAAGGAGGACCGCAGTGATGTAAATAAGAACCACTGTTCTACAGGCATAATAAAATTTACGTATGCATATTATGTGCCACAAACTGTCTTCTTAGCTTTATTTGTTTTGTTTTTTTTATGAAAAACTATTCTTTCCTTAGTGGCTCGACAGCCCATTGTGGGACTTGGTCTTCTCAGGAAGCCTTTTCCAGGCTAGCCTTCTTCCTGCTAGTGTTCTCCAATTCTTAGTTCTCAAAACTAGGAGATCTTTTTCTAGGCCATCAATCCATCTATTTGACCTGCCTTTTCTTCGTGTGTCAATTAATTGGTTGGGCATTGAAGATTTTTTTAGTGGTGCGGTCTTCGTCCATTCTAACAACGTGACCTGCCCATTTAATTCCTTTTATTTTGATACAGTTAACGATGTCAGATTCTTTATATGATTGATAGAGCTCGAAATTATGAAAAAATATTATCGAACACTTATTAAATCTTTTCGTTAGTAAAACATAAAAATTGAGCAAAATTGTTAAAGTTAAAAGATTTAAATTAAACTAGAAAATTCAGTTGTAGTTATTTGATATGAAGCGATGTAAAGTGTTACTTGAAAAAAACCGGAGTTGTGATGGCATTTTCCCCGCTTTTTTTGCAACTAGATATTTTTTTTAAAAAAAAAAAATTCTTGGACAGAATTGTAAATTGGGAAAGAATGAGATATTTTTCGTAGAGATGAGGCTTATATATATGTGACAATTTCGTTTTAAGTAAAATATTTTACTAGGGTAATCTTTATCTTGTTGCAGTCGTTGAAAAGACGAGAAGACATTTTGGCATTTTAATTTAATTCAACATTTTATGGAATCAAAATGCATGAAAGGATGAAATGATACAAAACACAATGCGAGCAACAGGAAGAGGGACAAGAACGTTCTTTGTTCGTTCCGGAGATCTCAGCTTTTATAGCTTCCTACACCGGAAGCTTTGGGAATCATATGGTTTCCGTTAATGAATACCGTCGCCGGTGTTGCCAGATCGGCCGTCCTGACTTAAATTACCGAACTTTATTGTCAGAGGTTGTATTTCTTACAATGTGGTTTAACAGATTACGTCATTATTCGATCAGGGTTCAATTTCATCATGAGCGGTTAGCAAGACTTGTGGTAGGCAACCTACTAATGAAAACGTTATGAAGTTAGTCTGAATATCAAAAAAGTATTAAATTGAATCAGATGCCTTTTTCAAAATATAGATGTAGGGCAATAGAACAAAAAAAAGTTACCCTTTTTGGTGGTTTATATTATTAAATTTATCGTATTGTGCTGAAAATCGTAAATGCTGAATTTTAAACTAAAACATTTACTCTATTCGGTATGAAGCAAAAGCATGCGCAACCTGAAATAACAAATCATAAAAATCAAGTCGGCTTCTTGACATTCTCATTTAATAAAACCCTCCCATATTGGGAATCATCGTCTTCAATCTTTCTCGTTTCTCTGTCAATCTCATTGTAAGTGGCCTGAAATGATTTAGAAGCATTGTCTTGATATGGTCTGATCTTATCTATTACATGTTCTAGTAGTTATGGGAGCAATGAAATATAAAAAAGAAAGGACAAGTGGAACGTAATGTTCAATTTGTGTTCCAGTAAGTGGTAAATGTGAACGACAAGATTGTTTTTATGATTGGAGCAATGTCACGCTGCATTAGTTTTTCGTTCTTGAACATTCTCAGCTTGTACACTTTTCACTGAAGAGCTTATTTATTCAACGATCTATATTTAATGGCAAATTATTGGCGAAAAACATTGACAGAAAGTCGCCAAAAGCTAATATGAATAAATATTTCGCTCGAAGACCGAAGACCTTTTTACCGAAAACAGCCTTAAAAAAAGAATAGAGCATTTTTTAGTTAACGAATCATTATTATGAAAAATAAAACAAGAAGTATTCTTACTAAGTATTAGGCAAAAATAAGTTAAATAATCTGTTTCCTAGATGAAATTTTTTAGAATATTTTTGACTTTGGTGGATAAGTAATTAAAGGTATTCGAATACGTGTATTGTACTTTAAAAAAAATTACATACTGAAACAATATAAATACTTTTTAGGCCTCATTACCAAAAATATTAATACTTAATCATTAATATTCAAAATGAATAATCTAAATTTTACAAAAATCACAATTTTAAGTCGAATTTTAGCAATTTTTTAAAAATTCTTTAAAGCAGTTTGAGAAAAAGTAATAAACTCGTATCAATAAATGTTACTAAAATAAACTACATTTACATTTTTCTAGAGAATGTACTAAAATTTTATTAAAATATAAAAGTCTTAGAGCTGATCGAATAAGAATAGTAAAAAAAAAAAGTAAAATTTTTATGAACTATTTTTAAAATACCAGGTAATAACTTAAAAAATACGCATCGTAATAATTATTCAGTAGTACATTCCCAAGAAAATGATATAAATATCAGACTCAAAAGTTTCATAGAAATACATTTATAATGTTTTGTAAGACTCTCCATGATCAAAAAAAAAAAATTTGTACAACTGAAATGCCATCTTCTGGTAGATTAAAGATCGACTTCCAGTTTTTCTATATTTTTATGTAATTTATTGTAACTCAGCCTCTATGTAACGTAGACACAACATAAAATACGTTTTGTAAAGTCAAAAAAGATTGCTTTCTTCGATAAAATTTAAAAATTCCCAAAAATGGGCGTTTTGATCGAAATTTGTTTTTTTAACACCTTCGAATAACTTAATTTTTTTTAAAAAATTATCACAATAAACTTTTCTTAAAATTGATTTAATCCTTACATAAACATCTAGTGCAGTGATTCCCAAAGGGGTCTGTATAGACCCCCAGGTGTCTATGACAACCTGCAAGGGGTCCACGTCAGCGAAAAAATAATTTGGGAGTCCATGAGATGTAAATGGGAGTCTACGAGAGTAGCTCTTATTAAACCAGATTGTGACTTTAATTTTAAAAGGAAATTTAATCAAGCTGAAACCAGACTCACTTATTTAACAGATTTATTTACTAAATTTAATGAGGTTAATTTGCAGTTACAAAACGCGACAGCATACATTTTATTAAAACAAGAACCATTTTCCAGTCTTTCTTGCTAGAATTAAGCTAAAGGAGTATAATTTTTGATGTCGCAAATTTTCCTAGTTTCTCAATTATCACAGACAATCTGCCAGGAAAAAGAAGTTTTAACCTATGTTCAACATTTCAATGCCCCTTTTTTTAGTTTTTGAAACTAGGTTTGTGAATGCTTTCACTATCGTAATACCACAGTATGTAATGAATTCATATGTTCACTTTGAAATAAATTAAAAGTAAAAAACCTTTTCTTAAAAACAAACTTTTATTTAAATGCTTTTCCATGTTATGGAATATCTTGAGAAAGTTAAAAAATTTTTTCCGATTGAGGAGTTTCTGTGCACTTGCCAATCTCTAAAACAAACAAGTAATATAAAAAAATAGTTTTTAAGTCAATTCCTACTTAGATCATCAACGAAAAATTTTATTTTAGCTACTTTTTATTAAATAGTTACAATTAATATAAATATGTATATACATAGGACAGAATCACAACATTAAGTGGTAATTAGTTTTTTTTAATTATCATTAAAGTATCGTATTGTCCTTTTAATTTCAGTCCAACTGAATGCTTTAACACGTGAGAAAAAAACCTTTTCAAGTTTTGACACAAGTCGCCAAAAGGGTCCCTAAGTCGCCAACGTGGCTGTATTTGTAATTCTTTAAATAATTAGTTTTAATCAATTAATTTTTATTAATTATAATTAAATTATATTGTATTGTCATCCAAAATGATCCTGTATATAAAATTTCAGCTCAATTCAGCGCTTTAAAATGTATTTTATTAACGATTGAAAATTCCACCAAGATAAATAAATATACAAATATATAACTAAATAAATATATAGAGAGACAGTGCGAGCTAATAGTGGGAATTGAAAAAAGAAAGAAGAAAAGACCGAACGCTATTAACTATACTACACATATTATAGGGTTAAACCCGGCAAGATTGATGCTAAATGTTGAAAATTTGTTATTGTGCATCCCCAGATTCATCCCTCTCACTAAAGGCATTTGTTTGTTACTCAGTTATTTTATGTAACAGTTATTTTATATGCATTAATTAAATTTTAATTAAATTAATTAATCTGTTTCCTTAAACTTTAAACACTATACTTCACTACAGTTAAAAATTTTAATGTTTTAAAGTAAGTAGCTCTATACCTGCTTTGAAAAAACACATTTAAGTTGATGAATTTGTAAAAATTTAATATGATGTAAGAAGGGGTATACCCCAAACTGAAAAACTTGTCAAGGGGTCTATGAGGCAAAAAAGTTTGGGAACCTCTGATCTAGTGTATCTATGCCTGTTATTGTTATTTTACGTACCCTTGAGTCTGGAAAAATGTAAAGTATAATATAAAAACACTGGACACTTGTGGATTTAGTATTATATATTTTTGTGTGTACACATATTGCAATAATATATAATACTTATTTTTAATTATTGTAAATACACACATAATGTGGCCGCAGTAGCCTAGTGGTTACGATCACGAATTTACGGCCGGCACGTCAAGAGTTCGAATTCCAGCGTGTAGATGAGGCCGCGGTAGCCGAGTGCTATAGGTATCGGACCGTGGCTTGCCTTGTCAC
>BMAV01022551.1:70882-94201 GCA_019973955.1 Trichonephila inaurata madagascariensis
ACATAGTTTTATAATGTTTGGTGATGGATTTTCAGTCGAGTCGAACAACTGCATCTCTTGTTTCATGCTTTTGTTGAAACTAGTCCTTTTTTTGGTTGAACAATAAAAAACTTTTGTTTTAAAACAAATTGCTTTCTCTAATTTTTTATCCAACGTCAGAGGTTTTTCTTTCAAAATTTCCATGCTTTCTTCTTCTGAGTGCAAAGATTTGGAAATCGATTCCTCTTCGCAGAAAAGCCTTGTCCCTCTATCATTTGGGCTTGTCTACCCAAACAATTTTTACCAGGCAATCGCGAAATATCGACAGTAACTGCAGCTGCTTCGTATTTTCTCCCAAAATTCAGGTATTACATTAATCCTATTAAATTAACGTTTTGTCTCTCATTAATTCTTTGGATTAGAGAATAATTCATATTTTTCGCAAATTCTCTGAATTTTGTTCGTTCAATTCTCCAATAACGAAAGAAAATACACCTTCTACAGTCAGCAAAGTTGCATTTGAACTGCATAATTTTTCTAAGCCAATTTTCACTAGCTTTACGCCTGTTACAATTGCAGTCACAGCTTCAAACTCTACATTGGCCATCATTTGTTCTTCTTTAATGTCAATTAATACTTTTAAAATTGCTGATTTTATTTATAAAAATCTTTCAAGCATTGCCAACAAACTATTCCAGCGTGTTTTGGTATCCAAACAAACCATCGATTCCAGGGAACGAAGTATAATTCACGGGAATAGAAAAAATACAGAAATCTTACGATTTCTCGGGGTTCCCGGGAAAGAAACCCTACTCGTAACGTAACCTCAACTCAAAATTTCGAGGTGCTCTCGCGCTGCTTCAAAAAATTCGATTTTCACAAATTCAAAATTCACAGGACTAGGTGCGGAAACCAATTTTTCAATAAAGGATTTTCTGAAGGATTTTATGGTTTCAATGGATATAAATATGCTTTTAGAGAGTCACATTATTAAATAAATAACATATCAATCCTTGTTTTTGAAAAAAAAGTATTATTTTTGTAAAATTTTAGGAAAATTTTGAATGTGATGAAAAATAAATTATAGTTTCTCGTTAATCATTTTATTCTTTTATTAAGAATTATTTATTTACTTTTTAGTTCGATTCACTGTAAAAGCGTGTTTTTTAGTTTTTTAAAACTATAATTTATTATAAAACATATTTTTGAAGTACAATACACATACAAAGTGTTTAAAAAAGTAGAAATAAGCTTCTCTTTTAAATATAACTTTTCTTTTTTAAATAAAAAATAATACGGTGTTTCGCTGAAGTAGTAATTTTGTATTAAGTTTAACAACCTTGTTCCGGTTTTACTCCAGAAATAAACGTAGTGAAGTTCATATTTCATTCCATTAAAGCTGTCAAGTACCTAATTAAACTTTTTGTTCGCGAGATAGTTTTTAGCACAATTGTTCGTAGTTATTGAGAGAAATTTCGAAACTCTTTCGTGTCCATAATCTGTTCTAAGAGTCTAAATAAACTGTAGAAATAGTGAGGGAAAAAATTGTTTAAAGTTCATTGACTGTGGTTATTTAATTTAAGGGGAGTAGGAAACCTCTATACCGACGATGCTAAATTGGCTGTTTTCGATGTACCTTTTCTCAAAATCTGTTATTTGCCCATGATTGAAATTTTTCATACAATTAAAGTACGCCTTTCTCATTATACTGAAATGAGCTTTTAACTAATTTCGAATTTTTTAATAATTTATAAAATATTTTATCAAACTTAATGAAATTTTTGACCTATTTTTCACATAAAAAAATTATAAAGAATAAATTTTTGAGTTTTTTTACAAATAGCTTATTTCAGTATGTATTAGACATCATTAAAAATGTCATATAAAACTTACATACTTGTGAACATTTTCCCAGAGAAGGCACATTGAACATCAAAAATTTACATTTTGAGATAAATGAACACACTTTAATGCATAATTCCTTTTTTTAAGAACACATTCCTCCAAATGATCAACATTTTTTTAATCTCATCATCCTCTCTCTCTACTCTTACCTAACTTCCTTTGTTTTTTTGTAAACATAAGTATTTACCTTTTAACAGCCTCTGTTTGTCGAGGCGCTCCATTGTCTGTACCTTGTAATCACCAGGCTGAATATTAAGTTTTCTCAAAATTTTTGGTTTTGATACATTTCCCATATTAAATGATGAAATTGCATCCTATGTACCCAATGATAATACTTCTGTTTGTGCAAATATTTTTTTCGGTACACGAGACCATATTACGTTGTTTACACTTTCATTGGGATTCTGTGTACCTCTATATAAACACTCTTTTAACAATTCTGGATTACCTATTTTGGTTTCTATCATTCCTTCAACTTTTAAGCAAAAACAAAATACCTTGTTTACATTTCTCGCGCGCCATTTAAATGGGCGTGGCCCTGTTTCAAAGATTATTTAAAAATAGGTTTTAAGGGCTTCTAATTACTCTAGAGGTTAAAGTGAGGTATTTTTAGAAACATTAAAATCTATACAATTTGAAAATATAAAAATCTCAAAAGTTGTCATATTAAGATTTTAGGTTTTCTACACCCCTTAAGAATTGTTTAGTTGTATACTTGCTAATTCGATTAATTGTGTTCTTTATTTTATTTTTACTAGGCTTTCAAACGCTTAAATCGTTAATAAAATACTTTTTATTCATCCATTGAAGTTCAAATTCATTTTTTTTAATTTGTAGTGCATGACACTTGATGTTAATACAATTTTTTTCAAATCTTAATTCATTAAGTTAAATTAATTCATTTTAGTTATATATGGAAGAAAAATTAAATTTGTTCCGAATGAAGGTAATAGATGGCGACATGATACATTAATTATTGTAAGGAAATTCGCTTTCTATTTTGCCACTTAACATTGGGATTCTGATATATATATTTATATATATATATATATAGATTTTTACGTATTTATGTTAATTTTAATTTTTTATTAAAAAGTAACTAAAATCAAATTTCCTAATTAGAAATTGCCTTAATTTTTTTTATATATTACTTTTTCAAATTAATTTCTATCTTCTATTTGCAGTATGGTCTCCCAGCAGCAAGAGGGCGAATCTCCGTCTGAACTGCAATTTGCAAACTCAGAACGAAATTTCTCGCCCTGCCTCTCCCCCCAAAGCACTAGAGACCAAAACGGAGACGACAGACCAGAAAGAGGACGAGAAGAGTCCAGTTTGGCAGCCCTTCGGTGCTCCCTACGACGGACCTCAGTTCAGACCTGTCAAGTTGGGACTCACGCAGACCAAAATGACCACCACACTCTCTCATGTAAGATTGATTGCACACTGTTAAGATTTTTTTTAAAAAACTTGATGTATTAAAGTATATATCGAAAAAGTGAATTTGATAAATATTCTTCGGCGCTTTGTGGCCTAGGTTAGGAGACAATTTTTCTACAATGCCATGCGATTAGTAGCTTTATGTTATTTTTTGGTGCTTATGACTCAACTTAAAGAAAAACATCTATCAGGAAATTATATGACAGTTTAAATTTTTTTAAATGAGGTATTTTAGGAAAAATTTTTAATGAAAATTATACCGAAATTCAAAACATTCATTTAAAGTTGTGATGGATTTCCTCTCACATACATCAGTGTTCGGGAGTTAGAATGAAGATCAGCTATAATCAAAACAAATATAATTTATTAATCCTTTAACAAGTCTCAACAACCCAGGTTAGGAAATGTACCTATAATTAAGTATTAGAGCAAAAGCGAGGTAGACAAGATATTTAATATTTAATTACGAATTAAATCACTTACTTTTGGAACGTTTTGGTAATACCCGTTCTAAATAATCGTAATTCCGTTCTGAGTAATTCGACTTCTAGTCGAGAGATATTATTCTAATTCGAATATATCTTACTGACTAAATCGTCAATTATCAATCTTAAATATTAAGCAATTAATCGACAAGTCACTGTCGACTGGCTTTCTACTTTACGTTAATCACTAACTTCTATCATCTAACTTCTAACCTCTATAAACCGCATCTTCTTCTTCGGGAGAAAGTTTTCAATAGAACCATATTTAAAGAAATAGATTTTCCGCAAGAGGATTAGCAGGAGGCTCGCAAATAGACCCGTTACACATTTTTTGAAAATGCTATGTTATAGTAATGACTATGTAGTAGCAAACAATGGATCATTGTACATTTTCTTATAGAAAATTTTATAAAATGCATGGTGTTCGTAGCACTAAACTGTCAAAAATAAAAAAAAAAATAAAAAAACTGTTGATATTAAAACTAAATCCTTTGTTCATTGCCTTTAACATACTTTAAATGTAAACAAAATATGAAAGAAATACATTCATAAAATTTTTTTGAGATATCAGGTTTTAAGTAACAAAACTTTGACGAAAAGAGTACGATCTTCAATTAAAGACATTTAAAGTTTTGTTTCTTATTTTACTAAAATAATACTTATAATATCAGATATTTAAAATTCACTATTTCTATAGCGTAGATCTTTTTCGTTCTCTATCTTATTAGTTTTTATTTTTCTTTCTGGCTGCTCGATTTTTTTCCCTACACAAAAAAGCAAAGATAGAAAATAAAATTGAATTTCAATCTAACATTGATTCAGAAACGTAGGTCTCTTAAATAGCGTTTTAGATCTGCTGAATCTTGCAAGTTTTTCCGGTGAAAAATATTTTGTTAGCGACATCAAATTTTAATATTTTAAGATATCTTGAAAAAAAAGACTTACGGACGTAAATGGAACATCATCACTGACCGTCTCTGGTGTTAGAACACACCTTACTAAATTAAACTCAGTGACGCAACTGTCAAAGAGGGTCAAGGCCTACTGTGCCCATCTCGGTATAAGTGACCATTGGGCGCTGAAGTGCATAAGCAGATGTCCCGATCACAGGTGGTCAGTCTGAAAGCAAAACCTCAGTGTTTAGTTTCCGAACAAGCATGGTACTTATTTATAGACCCACTAGATGAAAGGCTGAGTCGACCTTCCCCAACCCGATGATAGAACCCTTGACCTGTGGTGTTAAAGCGCGATACGCTACCACTCGTCCCCGGGCCTCAGAATACACCTTACCTCCAAATTTAAAAACCGAATCTATGATGAACTATAGCATAATATGCTCGGCGAAAAAAGCGTCTCTGAAATAGTCATTAAGAAACCGTTCTTTTGCTTGTTATGACCAGTGGCTAGTATATTCTTTCAATAGATAACATTATATTATATTTTATTGAATATGCATATTGCCTTTGTAATTTATTTCCTCGACATTTTTGTTTCTAGCTATTATATATATATATATATATATATATATATAATTATTATAAAATATTTAATAAGAAAAGAGAGAGAGAGAGAGAAGCATCAGTGTATGTATGTATATGTATATATATATATATATACTGATGCTTCTTTTCTTATTAAATATTTTCTTATTATAAATTAATTAATCATGTATAAATGATAAATTGTGATGGTTTTTTTCTAAGTTATGTTTCAGAATTGGGTTTGGGTATGGAATCAGTGGTGTATATGAGGGTAGGGTTTGAGGGTTCACACCCCACCAATAGACCAACATATTTTTAATTTTTAGCATAAAAATTACTTATCGGGCTTTTGTCTGCGTTCATTTTAATTATATAACCCTTGCCGTAAAAATGGCCTGTGTACCCCCTATATACTATGTATGATGATTAAAATGAAATTCTTAACGCTACAGTGTGTTAATATTTTGAAAAATAATTTTGATTTGCTATTACTCTGGAATTTTTACAGATATTATGAAAATTCCAAAGGATATATAGAGTTTTAATTGCTAGTTTCTTTGTCACACCTATTCATTTGATGACGGAGGACGATGCATTAACTTTACTTTTTACAGTCATTAGTTCAATATTTAATTTAATAATCATATTAATTTTTCACATTCTGAAAATCGTCGTAGCTTAACGTTTCCACGTTTAAGTTCGAGTTCCTGAGAAGTGGCGTAACGTACATCCCCGCATCGCGGGGTGGGGGGGGGGCAAGGTTCTAGGGGGCCCAAAGACTGACTGACTTCAAGTACGCATTTAACCAATTTATAAAATATTAAAGACAAAACCTGACTTTGCAGAAGAGCTCTAATATTCTCCTTTACTCCACTGCGTCCGAGTACCGCTTTGGGTCAACTTTATAATTACCGCTTAAATTCATTTGGCCAAATGCACATTTGCATAATGGTAGAAATGTTTTTCCTATTTTTTTCGGAAACGAGTTAGATTTGAAGCGGTAGTAAAAGCTCTTGTACTCGCATTTCAGCTTTCAATAGACTTATTTATCCAAGGACATCTTAAGGCATGGGCTAACTAAACCTGATCCCAGGACCTCGGTTACAGTGAAGGACTCGTCCAGCTCTCGAAGCCTTACTAAGATCATGATTGGAATAATTCCAATGATAAAATGTTTTTTCCGATTGTATTCTCCAGAAAACTGGGAATTTTAGACGATATGTCAACTGACTACATCAGATGACCTAGTACCATGATGAGTACCTAGTACCAGATGATCATGTACAGACCTAAGCCTACCATCATTACTCATTCAGTCAAAAGGCGGCAGTCGGTTGAGCCGGTTTTAAGATTGTAAGTCATGCACATTTATTTGTTTCGTGTTATTGTTTGTACGAGTATTCGAGTATTTGATAACGTATGCAACGTACTGTCTATTTTTAAGGATCATAGATTAGGCCTACATTTGTGTAGGTGCCCAGGGCCAACTTTTGCGTAGGGGCCCAGGGTCTCAAGAAGACTTAAGACGTTCCCGTATTTATCATGTATTAAAATATCGCACAAATGTTTTCTAGTCTTCTCAAAGTGGAGATGATTAGGAACAGGGGTGAAGACTTATTGTGGTATGATTCAATGTCAGAGTTTTCCGAGTTAGATTTAGTTGATTCGTAATACCAGTTTCCTTGCAGAAGCTTTAAAATTTTAAAATATGTTTTATTTTTCCTCAAAATATTCAGTGTATTGATATTAGCTTACTCTTTAATAAATGAAAACAGTTTTAAAAACTTTAATTAATTTTTTTGTTTCGATACTAATCATGCGGATAATTAAAAGGAACATGAAAAGTATCCAAAATTCTCGGTCGAGTGGGTTATACAGTCACTCAAAAAAGTATTGGGACACACTACCAGTTCATAAATTTTTATCGTAATATTTTACTTAAACATACAAATGAAACCAAAAATCAGAAGCAAATGTTATTTTGGTAAATACAAATAATAATAATTTGAACAAAACTCATACATAAATGAAATTATGGTTAAAATTGATAGTAAAAGAAATCGAGTTAAAAAACGTGTTCAAAAAAGTATTGGGACACTTCCCAATATAAATTAAGAAAATCAATTCAAACTTGGAAATTAATATCTTGTTGGGCCATCCTTGCTTTTTATGACTTCTCGAAGTCTATTTGGCATGGATTGGATCACTTTTTTGCAAAACGATCTATAGATTTTGGTCCACTATTTGACCAAATATTTTCTTAAATCCTGCTTGTTAGAAATTTGGTGCTCATATAGTTTTTGCTGCAAATAATCCCACACATTTTCAATGGGAATAAGGTCTGGACTTCGTGCAAGAGTCTTAATAACACTAGGATAGTGGTAGAGGACCCATAACTTGCAAATATCTGTGCAGTATGTTTCGGATCATTATCTTGGTATAAATTAAAATGTCCTGAGATTCCCAGCTTACTCACACTTTGCCTTAAATCTCGCTTGAGAATGTCAAGATAGACATATTAATTCATTATACCATCAATAAAATGTAAGTTCCAGACTCCAGATTTTTCCATGCAAGCCCTAACAATTTGGTAACACCCTCTATAATTGACAGTTGGCCGTGAATTTTTGACATGACTTGCTGTACTTGATTTCCGCAAAACTTTTTACTTGCCATCCGATCCGAAAATGTTATATTTGCTTTCATAAATAAGCATTACATTTTCCCAATATTCTGTTAGCTGTCTTATCTACATTTTAGCAAATCCCAACCTAGCTTGTCTATTTGCTTTGCTAATGCAGGGCTTTCTTTGAGAGGTACTCTTCCATGATACTTAAGTTTTCTTAAAACATTTCTGAGATAGTTTCAGGATTTACTGATTTCCCAAACTTGTGCGTTTACATTGTGAAGTCATTTTTACTGCTCTAGTTCTTGGATTAATGTGTATTTGTCTCACAATCTACCCCTCTTTACGTTCATTAAATATCCTTGGATTTCCTGATCATTGCTTGTTTTCAACACTATTTGTTTTCTTGAACTTGTGTTGATGTTAAAAACAGTAGACTTACCCGATTTCAAGGTTTTTCCTATACAGCGAACTGATTTCCCTGCTTTCTATTGATTTATTACAAGATTTCGCACACCAACCGATATATCCTTGTTTCTCGCCATTTTTTCTATAAATAATCTTATCTGTTGAAACGTTCATGTTTAAACTTCTAGACTAAAACAGTGATGTTAAATTAGATTATATTAATACGCGTTGTATATTTGTTAAATTTTCTCATTTAAAAGTGTCCCAATACTTTTTTGACTCCAGTATACCTTTGAATTATATTTGAAAAGCTAGATAAAATTATAATTCTATAATACTAATAAAATTTTCCTTGTATACTGTACACCAAGTGTTAAAATATTTCTTAATTCATTTTGTTTTTGTTTTAATGTGATAAATATTTTTTTTATAAATGACTTTACAGTTATGCATGCCAAATGTCCCAATACTTTTTTGAGTGACTGTAAAATCAGAACGTTCTTAAACAAAAAAGTTCATATGAGTTTCTTGAGCATCATTATAACTCGAAACATTTTCCAATAACAGTTTGGATATCTCTAAACTTTAGTTCTGTTAAGTTAAAAACTCAATGTAGTGTGAACTCATCCTGTCTTAACCGGCGCCAGTTCATCCGTTATCAATTTATTCGATCTCTCAACCAAGTTACCATAAATAGGGCATTTGATCGTAATGTATTCTTCCGCTCTTAATTGCTGTTAAAGCTCCAGTCTTCGAGCAGTTTTGAAACAATGGAACGTAATGTTGATTCTATGGAATCGCGCACTCGCGTTGTTTTTGTCCTAAAATTTAGACTAGTACATCAATTTGAATGCAATAAAAGCGAAAAAACAGTGAATATATCTTTGGAATTTCATTTTTACGGCCGATATTTGAAAATATTTCTGTTTCTTACAGACCTGGAAACTCGAAAAAGAATTATTAAAATTCATATAAAAATATTTTTAGAAATTGAAAGAAAAAAAGCAATTCCTTCATTACTTTTTGCTCTTTTGAGATGCACATTACTGCGTTGAATTTGCTGCACTAATTTCGATTTGAGAAGGAAACCAGATTTTCCGTTCGATTAACATTACGCCTGTGTGTTCGAATAGTGGTCGGTATAGGTAGCATTCATTAACTTCTTAAAAATTCTATTTAATTGGGTAGTAGACTTGAGAGAATATCGTTATTGTTTTTATCGGAGAAATATATCGTTCAAAGTTTCTTCTTATGAGATAAAAAAAAAAAATAAATAAGTGAAAAAACAAATGTACATGAGAAGAAATGGAAAATAAATAATAATAATAAATAAACGTTTTGGAACGGTTTGACGGAAAAAAAAGCTTGTAATTATGTGAATTATAAAATTGCAAAAATATTTATTTTTATTAAAATTTTCTATGTTTTATACAATTCGACTTTAACAGCCATTTCGTTATCTGTCTATTCACGGTCTGACTTTATAGTGGATGGTAAAAATTGCCTTCTCGTCTATTGCTAAAAAAAAGGCCTGAACCAACCATGAAACATATTTTCAGACAAAAAAAAACTCCTCACTTTTGTGAATGAATTTGACACATTGTAACATGTACATTCTTTTGTAATACGCGTACATTTTTTTATAAACTGCATATCTGAAATTAAGAAATGCGAAATAAATGCATGGTTTTTCCATCAACGTGTAGTAATGTAGGCTGCATTACAGTTTATATACGAAATATGAAAAACAATTCATACCAGAAAAAATTATTTGATTCTGGTTGAAATGATAAGTTTATACTGCTCTTCTATTGGGTCCTATTCGCTAACATTACCGGAAGACAGCTTTAAAAAAAAGCACCTATCATTTCATTTGCTTCCTTAATATCTCGTTCATGTACTAAACGTCTGTCTCTTTCTCAGAACGAATTACCAAAGGAAAAAGAAACAGTGTCAACCGAAATCACTCAGTCCGAATCTCCCTGTACAGAGAAAGACAAAACAGCATCTTCCCCTAGCACTGGAAAGAAGACTATCTCACCAGAGCCCCTACCCACCAGCAATGCGCCGACAATCTTCACCAAGACGGGTTGGGGCAGCCACTTGCCCCCTTCTCAGAGTCCAACCATTACTCTTTTACAAAAGGCTAGAGGTAAGTGAATAAAAGATGTATTTTAAGAACCATTCACTTTTGTGTATCCTTATTTACATTTACACTTTAGACATTTTGAAACAAATTTTGAGTAATGATGGAACTGACCAAGGACGTCTTAAGACTTCTTGAGTCCCGGGGCCCCTACTCAAAAGTAGGCCCTGGGATGGTACACATTTGTAGGTCCCACCTATGACCCTTAAAAGTAGACAGCGCCTAGCAAACGCGTTGTCATATACTGGTACAAACAGTAACCCAACAACAAGCCTCTGTTTGTACAAACAGTAAACCAGCAACAAGCCTCTAGGCCGTGGGTAGCCTAGTGGTTAGAGCACCGGACTCGGAACTGGAAGGGCTGGGTTCGATGTCCGTACCGCCAAATACCCTCCGAGTACACGCGGAGCACGTGCTCGTTAAATCAGTGGGTCCTAAAGTCTTGTGGGCTGAATCACGAGTGCTGGAAACTGGAGAAAATTTCCCTCCAATTCAGTTCCATGCCTAAATTGTGGAGGTGGAAATAGGTGGTGTCACCATCTATTGTTCCTTCGGGAACTTCTCTGAGCTAAATTGTACTGTCACCTGTATGGTGGTTAAGGCTAAAAGCCAACGACAGGCGTACATCTAGCCCATTCCACGATGAATTTCGTGGGCCTCGATCTGACTATGTCAGGCAGGTGGCATGAGCAACAACAACAAGCCTCTATGTGGGTAGAACAGTTATCTGGGCCCATGGTACTGTCTGATTTGGTCCCGTCATGGATACGATATCATCATCAACAATAACCCAAAACAAATAAATGTGCATAACTTATAATCGCACAAACCGATTCGACCGACTACCGCCTTTTGACTGAATGAGTAATGATGGTGTATTGTGTAGGCCTTGTCCTGTATGTGGACGACGGTCATCACATGTGTAACCAGTTGACATATCGTCCGAAATTCCCAGTTTTTCTGAGAATATAATCGAAAATAATATTTGACAGTTGAAATTATTCGAATTATTATCTTATTAAGGCTGAGAGTTGAGAATGAGACGAAGCCCCTATTGTGGTCGAGGCCCGGGCCCGGTTGGTCCATGCCTTAAGACGGGTGTCCAACCCGCGGCCCGTCTTGAATAATTTTGCGGCCCGCGAGATTCTTTACAACTTTACAAAATTCGACTATTTTGTACAATATTTTTTTTAAAGAATTTTTTTTTTGTAAAAAATAAATCCCATAACTGTTATTATTTTATCACATTGCTTCTGTTACTGCGAATCTCTTTTTTTTTCCTAAATTGAAATTTATGAAACATAAATCGTGCTCAAACTTAACGCACGAAAATCTGCAACATCAATTACGATGCATAAATACGCATGCATTGAGATCGACTTGCAAAAACTAAGTGAAAGAGTTGAGAAACAGATATCTCACTAATTAAATAAATTAAACATTATTTGATCTTTGCATTATTGTTATTATACTATCTATGTTTGTATGCATGAAAAACAATGAAAACAATAATGATGTATCTGTTTGTTTTAAATTTTCACTCCAACAAATGTTTGTAATGGATCCAAATCTAATATAAAGATATATATTTTTATATGCCGCCCGCGGGATTGTAAACTTCTTCCGAAGTGACCCTCGAGGTCATTTGGGTTGGCCACCCCTGCCTTAAGATGTCATTAAAACTGACGGTATAATTGTCGAGCTGTAGGCAGATTCGATCCTGGATTTTTCTAAAAATAGTTATAGCCCTCTTTGTGCTTTAAGTGTTATGATAATAAACAATTTCATCAGTCTAAAAATAGCCAAGAGGAATTTTTTGCACGTTCATTAGATGCTAATGTAATAATTTCATTGCACCTGTTATATTAAATGTGAGTTTAAGCTATGCGACTACGTTCGGAGCCGTGATTTTAAAAAAGCGCATAAATGGATACTTTTCTTGATATTTAGTGTCACTCAGATTAGAATACATGTATAAAATTGTTTTAAGGACATTTTGACAAAAAAAATTATTTAAATACAATATTTTGGCAAAGAATTAAATTAGAATAATCTTTTTTCAAAATGTTCTCCTTTTGTGAAAAAGGCTTCTATTATAATAGTTTGCCTGTATATAGCTCAGACCTCTTTACAGAGGCTCAACTATACTTTTTATTTTCAGAGTTACAACCCATTGAAACAATTATCGGCGTTTTATTCTTAAAATTGCTCCCCTCTGTTGTCGTAAAATATGGATAAACCCACTTCTAAGTTATGTATGTCAAAAATTCTACGTTGAGCCTCTGTAGAGAGGTCTGAGCTATATACAGGCAACATATTATTATAATAGAAGCATTTTTCACAATAGGAGAACATTTTGAAAAAAAATTATTTTAAGTTAATTTTTTGCCAAAATATTGTATTTAAATCATTTTTTTTTTTTGTCAACATGTCCTTAAAACAATTGTATACATGTAGTCTAATCTAAGTGACACTAAATATCATGAAAATTATCCATTTATGCGTTTTTGCAAAATCACGTTTCCGAACGTAGTCGGATACCTTAAATAACTTAAAAACAGATTTTATAATATCATTAAAAAATAGGAGGAAATTGGAAAGATACACTTAGAACAGTAAATCCATGGCATTTCGTTTTTCAGTAAAAGGCTTTCAAATTGTGCTGTGTAGTATTGCATATTTTAAGTACGAGGAATTATTTTCTCTCAACTTTAGTAACGAATAATAATACTACATTTACACATTAAGTGTGCAGTATTTAGATCTACACATTTTTAAAATCTTATAATAATCCTTTTCATTTGTAGTTACATTTGTTTTTCTTTGATTGTCGTAAGATATATTAATTACAATTTACATCAATGTCTTGCAATTTAAAAAATATATAAATAGTTTTTTATTAATTTTTCGATTTTTTTAAATAGAATTACATTTTTTTTATTTAAAAAGAATTTTTTAAAGAAATACTTAATTAATTAATTATTCAGTTTTCTTAGAAAGTTCTATGTAATTTTGGTTTAAATTCTCTATTGTAAAAATACCCCATTTTGCATGCTTAAAATCCATTGTAAATCTCATTATATTGCATTGTTATATGATATGCTGATTATTCAATTCCTACTATTAGCTCGCACTCTGTCTATATATTTATTTATATATTTGTATATTTATTTATTTATCTTGGTGGAATTTTCAATCGTTAATAAAATACATTTTAAAGCGCTGAATTGAGCTGAAATTTTATATACAGGATCATTTTGGATGACAATACAATAATTTAATTATAATTAATAAAAATTAATGGATTAAAACTAATTATTTAAAGAATTACAAATATAGCCACGGTGGCGACGTGAGTCAAAACTTGAAAATGTTTTTTTTTTCTCACGTGTTAAAGCATTCAGTTGGACTGAAATTAAAAGGACACAATACGATACTTTAATGATAACTAAAAAAACTAATTACCACTTAATGTTGGGATTCTGTCCTATGTATATAATATTTATATTAATTGTAACTAATAAAAAGTAGCTAAAATAAAATTTTTCGTTGTTGATCTAAGTAGGAATTGACTTAAAAATTATTTTTTTTATATTACTTGTTTTTCCGTATGGATAAGATCCATCAATTGTTGTTTTTAGTTATGAAGTTAATGTGATTAATTGATAAATTTAATTTTTAGAAGGCCAAATACCTAAAGGTGCTGTGTACATAGAAGAAAAATCTGAATCTGGTAAATATTTTCTTTTTTAGATTTTAATGCTGTTCTATAACCGAGTTGCTTTGTTTTTATATAATTAATTTTTTAGTAATTGATTTAAATTTCATTTCTTACTGAATCTACAGAAGTTTAAAAGAAATGCGTATACAGAATACATTCATTCTAAAGATAAAATCTTTGCTTTTCTGTATTATATTGTAAATATAAATTAGTATCAATATCTTATTGCATGTCATGTATAAATATGACTGTACTCTTTTGAATTGTTTTGTATTAGCTACTTTCAAATTATCATCATGTGAGCACTGATCCTTCGTCTTAACAAAGACAGTTTTATAACACAATTTACACACACACACATACACAAATATATATTACTTGTATGCTTTAAATTATAAAATGTCCTTAAAATTCATTAATTTTAGTATAAAATTATTTTCTTAATATTGAAAATACAGTGAATTCTTCGACATTTTTTTTCTTTTGTTTTCCTTGCAGTTTTTCTTTCTTTCTTTTTTGATGGATAAGATTTATAAAATAAACAGATATTAATTTAAAAAAGGTGTTAATAATTACTTTTTTAATATATAGTGCATATGAATTTAAAATTTGTTTTATGTGGTTTATAAGGTATATTCAAAGATGTACCTCTATATAACGAATTTCCCATATAACGAACTTTTTTCCGGGATTTAGCGACTTCATTATATAGAGGTCAGACTGTATTTGAGGCATCTGGAGATGTTTGATACAATATCATCGGTCAACTACTGAAATGCGTAAACTTAGTGGTGATGCTCTACAATAACCGACTGAAGGACACCCCTCGTTTTCTGTTCTCTCTCGAATTTTGACTTTTTTATTCAATAAACTAGAGATGTCGTCCTGAAAAGACGAATATGTGATGAACATTTAAGATTGCATCAAGATATCGTAATAAGCTCGTCTTACGGGATTATCCATCACAGATCAAAGTAAATCAACGAGTTTCAGTCAGCACGCATTTAAATTTATCAAAACAATCGGAAACAATTTGATAGAAAAAGGATCTTTTGTGATCCATCTATAACTTGATTGTAGGATTGTTTTTTTGTGACTGTAATTTTAAGAATTTATAAACTTGTCTGTAGATCTCATAAATGTTACACATCAAAGGGCCTCGACGTTCCGATATGCCTTGAAAGACGATTACTACTTCCGATAATTTGATTGCTTTTCAGAATTTCAAAAAATTGATTTCAAATAATCAATTGCTACAGTATCAGAGAACGGAGCTTCAGAAGTTCTCAATGTGGAAAATGATGTGTCGGAAATGTTATCAAAGTCGCATTCTCACCTCGATTTAAAACTACTGTATCTATTACTTGACAGTTTCACTTATTTAGGTTCGGAAATTAACAATAGAAACGATTGTACTACCGAAATCCAAAAGAGAATTACTAGGGCTAATAGATGTGGCCGCGATAGCCAAGTGGTCTAGGTATCGGATCGTGCCTGGCTTTGTTACGAGTTCGAGCCCAGTACCACTATAGACCAGCCGTGTTGAGGAGCGATGCACGTTAAATCTGTCAAGAGCTCAAACGTCCTCCTGTTGGTGTGGCGTGGTAGTTAGAAGAGGGGGTGCCAGCTCAGGTGTCGTCCACGTCACTTGACAATGGTTCAAAATTACGTGGTCCGTCGCCAAAAGCCTTCGTGTAGCTGAACAGTGCGACGTTAATATTCACTCACTCACTGAGGGCTAATAGATGTCTTAATGGAATACGAAAGTCTTTGAAATCGAATTTAATTAAAAGAAAAACAAAAGTTCTATTGTATAAAAGTGTTTTAAGATCAGTATTAACTTATGCATGGGTAACATGGTAAGTATCTACGAAAGATTTTAAGATATATTTTTGGAGGAATTCAGGAAAATGGAATGTGACGAAGAAGATCAAATTTCGAGCACTGTCTCTCATATAAAGAATCTGACATTATTGACTTCATCAAAATACAACGAATTAAATGGGCAGGTCACGTCGTCAGAATGGACGAAGACCGCACTACTAAAAAAGTCTTCAATGCCCAACCAATTGGCACACGAAGCAAGGCAGGCCAAATCTAAGATGGATTGATGACCTAGAAAAAGATCTTCTAGTTTTGAAAACTAAAAATTGGAGAGCACTAGCAGGAAGAAAGCCGGTCTGGAAGAAGGCCCACCTTCGGCTGTTGAGCCACTGAGGAAGGAAAGGGATATCGATTACTGAGAAAAGTTGTATAACTTTGAAGGGACATTAATTTTACTAAACTGAGATCTATTGAATTAAGGAAATTTGTTTGTGACCCACTAATTTGTTCTTGAAATTAATATTCGTATATAAACAAGTTTTCTCTATTTGTTGGAGAAATTCTTTGATGAATCACGCAGTTCTTCCCTCTTAATTCTTGCGGTTTTCTTCAATAGCTTTTTAAAATTGATTACACCTTGATTCCTTCCAGCTCCTATTCCAAAGAATGCCGTTCTCATCGACCAGAAGGTGACAGTGGAGGGCGACAAAGTGCACACAGACAGCTACTACGCCGTGCCCACGGTTTCCACAGAGACCACATCGCACAACATCAAGGCTCCTCCCAAATACGATGGTATTGGACCCACGGAATACGGGATTCCTGTCGGATTGAGAACGGTATACATAAGGCTCTTTCTTTTGCTTTGTAAATGTAATCAATTTTATTTAATGTTGTCTTTGACAAAATAAAATGAGAAATTCGACAGACCCTAAGACTCATGGGTTTTAATACAGGGGTGGGCAATTATTTTGGCTCTAGGTCCAGTATTGTAATAGTAGAGGGTACTGGACGGTCGTAGTTTTTTTTTAAATGATTGCATTCATTAGTCAATTTTGCACCTCAGAGGAGATATAAATTGTACCATACGGATCACAATAAATATAAGTTAAACAAGTAACATAAGAAAAAAAATTTTTAAGTCAATTCCTACTTAGAGCAACAAAGAAAAATATTATTTTAGCTACTTTTTATTAAATAGTTACTATTGAAATAAATATGTATATACATAGGACAGAATAACAACATTAAGTGGTGATTTATTTTTATTAATTATCATTAAAGTATCGTGTAGTCATCCAAACCAATCATGAATATAAAATTTCAGTTCGACTGAATGCTTTAAAACGTGAGAAAAAAAACTTTTAAAGTTCTGACCCAAGTCGTTAAAAATGGAACCAACGTGGCTATATCTGTAATTCTTTAAATAATTATTTTTAGTCAATTAATTTTAATTAATTATAATTAAATTATCGTATTTTTACCCCAAACAGTAGTGTGTAGAAAATTTCAGCTCAAATGAGCGCTTTAAAATGTGAGGAAAAAACCTTTTCAAGTTTTGACACGTCGCCAAAAGAGTCGCTAAGTCGCCACGAAAACGATGCCAACGTAGCTGTATTTGTAAATCTTTGAACAATTAGTTTTAATCAATTAATTTTTATTAATTATAATTCAATTACTGTATTGTCATCCAAAATAATCATGTATATAAAATTTCAGCTTAATGGAGTGCTTTAAAATGTATTTTATTAACGATTGAAAATTCCACGAAGATAAATATATAAAAAGAGAGTGTGAGCTAATAGTAGGAATTGAATAAAATAGTTTCAGTTTTATTCAATTTGGTTACTGCACTAATTTCATATCTATAACTGCAAGCACATTTAAGTTTAGAACCAGCTTAATGAGACAAATGTACCCTACCACAGCTTTCCTCAATCTTTTTAAAATCAGGAATGAGGTTGTTTGCTGAAAATCTGATCATACCCTGGAAGGCAATGTCTGCCAACTTACATCGATATTTACTCTTGTTGATCTTCATGCAAGAAACACTTCGCTTACTAATACTTACTAATACGCTTAAAGCATCCAAAAGTTGTGGCTTATTATTGTGGAACTACCCATCAGAATGTAATAAACTGTTCATCCGTGGATTGGAAACCCCTCCGAGATTTTATGGGTCTAGTTCAGGGGTTGGCAACCTGAGGCTTGCGAGCCACATGCGTCTCTTCGGATGTGAAGCTGCGGCTCCTTAGTTTCATACACAAATATTATTTATCTACACTATTAAAATTCGTAGGTAAGCAAACGTATCTATGCGAGCGAAGATTTGGAATGATCCGAGGAATCCGTTTTGACTATTTATATCCCAATATTGCAATTTTAAAAAGATTTATATTAAACAGCTTGAAACGCATAATTATTGCCATTTTTTCCTGCCAGGTGGCGAAGCTCAAATTTTTCGACCTTTTCTTTTCTATAAATATTTTTTTTTTCTAATGCCATGTATATATTATCTAATTTATTATGAAAAACACTACTTATAAATGAATAAATAGATACTTTTCTTATGAATAAATAGGTTTTTTTTTTTAATAAAAAAAAAAAAAAATTTTTTTGAAAGTACTATTTATTGTTGGCTAGAAAAAATTTTGTGGCTCTTTAAAAAGTTTGAAATTTTGAAAATTGTAATTTTTGGCTCTTCCGGCTCAAAAGGTTGCCGACCCCTGGTCTAGTTGGATCGGTCTTACGTGCGTGGATTATTCGACAATAGCAGACGCTAAACTTTTTACACTTACTTCTTTAGTAAAGTTGTGGACTCCACGGCAAAAGGTGCAGTGCGTACTTTGATTAACTAAATTTAAATCAGCCACGCGTGTACAGCGACGTGTACGAATAGAATGGAATATCGATTCTCCTGTATCAAAATTTATCCAACAATGGGAAAGAACTTTAAAGAAGATGTGAACTTTGGTACATCAAACTGGCAAGTATCCTTAAGTTTTTGTGATAGAAGACGCTGTGTGTGTTGATCGTATGCGTGATTCATTACGTAGGAATCCTGATAAGTCTACCAGGCAAGCCAGTAACGGCATTCCATTCTGTTCGAACACGTGCTGTACAATAACGCCACACAGTTTTCAGTACCTTTACTCAAATAACTCTGTGTTCATTCTTATTTTATGTTAAGTTATCTAAATAGTGTTCTCAAACTATGGTACACTTACCTCAAGGTGACCGCCAGAAATTTAGATGAATAATTTACAATTTTATGATGTTTAATATCGAAAGAATTCATTTAATATAAAATTATCCCAATGACGCTTTATCTAAAACAAAAATATTCTACAAGCATTTGAGGTGGATCCAGTAATTCATTTACATAGAAATATCTTTCTAATAACAAAAATGGCAGCTTGTATTTAAGCTCTGCATCAAAGAATATGAGAAATACTTAATTATAAACTTATATATAAATTCTGTGTTAAAGAATATCATAAATAAAAACTTAATTTTAAATATGCTTGGAAGAAAATGTTCAAAAAATATTTATTTCTTCCAAATAAACTACAACATGCTAAGTAACTTTTTTTTTTTTTTCTAAATAACTTTTCGCGCAGAAATTTTGTTTCCTTTTCGAAATAAAGAAGTATAAATTTTATAGATGACGCATGAGAATTGACAGATTTTTATGTCTTTTCAATGGCACAATAGGAGTGAAAAAAACCCAGTTAAACCCGTATTTAAAGTCATAGATGGCATATTGATTAACAACTCCGTGCCAATTAACCGTTTTGTGAAATTTTAAATCAAGGATGTCCGAAATGTATGACTACACTTTCAAAAATTAATTAAAAATAAATATTTTCACGTATGGTTTTTTTTATGTTCCATATAAGAAAAGATTCAAGCTTATGTTTAACGAAGTGAAAACTCCCCATTTTTCAATGTTCTCGTTTCAAAATGGCTTCACCGCAAGAACAAGCACTAATTGTAGCATTGTGTAATGTCATAGCGTTGTCAATTGATGACTCTTGAATGATTCTTTAATGGTTTATTGGGTCACGATCACACAACATAAAATTATATTATACTTTATACACATTTTAAGTTAGAATCATAAATCTCCCGAGTTTGTTGACAATTGTAAAGAAATAAAGCCAATTATCGACCAGGGTGTAATCCAACACATCTGTCTGCGGCAGATACAAAAGCCTTCACGAAAAACTCCCTCGTTAAGTTCACAGATCTGTTCGAGAGACAGTCACTGAATTATCTCCTCACAAAACTCACTGGTGGAGTTTACCGTCTTCTTTCATTGTGAGACAATCACCGATAAAAATCCAAATATCCACTTAAAACTCGCTGGTGGAGCTAAACGACCTCTTTTGTCGTGAGGTAATCACCGAATACTCTGGGGTGTCACTTGCGCAGGCGCAGTACCTCAGATCAGTCCGCGTTGCCACCTAGAGTTTCATAACGGGTTTAGAGTTCGTTACAATGGTTTATCGAATTTAAATCTACTACACATGTACAGCGTAAATGGGGCACCGCCACACTGGAATTTGGAAGTGAGAAAAAGTTCCCCAAGCGAGATGGATGGAAAGTGGAGGTCCAATAGCATGGCCACCTAGATCTCTAGACGTAACACCTTTTAACTTCTTCTTGTAGGGATACATGAAAAATATTGTTTACCAATCTTCAATTAGTGACACTGATAAAATGAAACTTTGAATTACAGGAACATTCAGATTATTAATCTTGCAATGCCTCATAAGAGGAAAATCTAGAAATCTCGCATAGACTTGATGTATTGCACGTATCTAATAATGTGCGCATTGAAATAGTGTAATAAAGCATTGTAAAAAAAAAGAAGAAAAAAAAAAGAAAAACCTTTTATTTTTTTTTTTTTTTTTTGGAACAAAAAAAAACTTTTTAATTTATTTATTTATTTGTAATTATATTTTGAAAGTGTGCTGGTTGGGTAGCGTAGTTGATTTGTCGCTGGCCTTGTACGCTCATGGTTGCGGGCTCGAACCCAGCCCAAGTCGGTGGATTTTCATGGTGCAGAAAATCGACAGCGGCCATGTCGCATGATAATGCGGCATGTAAAAGATCCCTTCAGTGCCTCTTTGTGGCTTGGGTACTCTCGACAAAATTAAATTCCTAAGTACGGTTTCGTATCGTCAGAGCTCAGGTGCTTCCCTCTGTGGAGGAAACTGGGCGTCAAAATTACCTGTGGTGATTGGTATCCGTCCGCCTATAGGGTGCCGCACTAAAAAGAGATACCAGCTCCGAAGGAATGTACTAGGTCTGCAATGGCAAAATACCAATCCGGAGTCCCATTAGAAATAAAAAAAATGTATAAATAAAATAAATGTTTGGAAGTGTAGTCATACTATTCGGACACCAGGTATCTTAAACACAAACATCAGCTTTCATAACATATTAATAAAAAGGACGAATCCAAAAATCACCGTTTAAAATCTTATTGTAGAGATATATTAGAATTTGTAGTCATGGAAAACTTTTACAATTGGATGCACTTCGAAAATTTAAAATAAAAATCCTTGTTCGAAATTGATTTCAGCGATCATAAGTATTTTAAAAATATATATAGTTCTTTTAATTTACCTGTAATGGATCTGTATCTTTTCTCAATTAACAGGGAGTGAAAGAAGAATATGCCAGTGACTGGTACAAGACAATGTACAAATCTTTGCATCGACAGAAATTTCCAAATGACGCTAGTAAGTAGCTCCATCTCAGTTTTTTAAATGTTATTCCAGTAAAAAAAGATGCACAATGAGAAAGAGCGAGAATGATAATCTCTCTCTCTCTTGTACCTGGGACTATAGAGTGCAATCGCCAAAATAATTTTTGGTTAAAAAAATTAAACACACTTTTATAGTAAATCGAACTAAAAACTAATTCTTAATATAAGAATAAAATTATTAACGAGAAAATGAATGTCATTGTGGTAAAAGCATGGGGTGCTCGATATCACACGCACACAATTGTTTTTTCTTACTAGTTTAATTCCGAATTACAGAGTTAGCGTAAAAATGTAGTACAAAGCACTCCACGCTCTTACTGCAATCACATTAACTTTCTCGTTAATCATTTCATTCTTATATTAAAAATTATTTTATACTTTTTAGTTCGATTCACTATAAAAGCGTGTTTTTTTTTAACTATAACTTCTTTTTCATTTTTTTAGTTCACTCTACAATAAAGGAGCGTTTTTTAGTTTTTTAAAACTATCATATATTCATCGACGAATTAATCTTTAATGTGTCATTTTTTTAGAATCTGTAATACTCATTGGCATCCTATCATTGCGTCGATACGACCTGGTTTGCAAAATGTAGGATCGGTCAACTGAAGGAAATCTGGAAGAGCTAAGCTCCCTTTTTCACACATATATAAAGTTTGTTGTATCTGTATTAACCATGAGCGTTTTCGCTTTAGGGTCGTAACTTAATTTTTTAGTTGCCAAATCTGGAAATGGGAAATCGTTAATCTTGATGATCTTGATCAGGACATTAGAACAAAATTATTAAATTATTGTATTGTCATCGGTCCTTGACAAGTGTGCAAGAGTTCGAATTAATCTGATCTTTTAAAGTGGGTAAAAATCAAGTTCAAAGATTCCGTTACATACAGGTGAGGCTAATAAAAACGTGTTAAAAAGAGATGCCATTTATAAATTCAGCAGTTCTCGTCGTAGATAAACAAAAGTTATGTTAATGTTATCGGCTTAAAGGAATTAAAATGTAGTATGAATGTATTGATTAATCGATTTAATTAATATACTTAATTAACTTCTTTTGCAGAATTTTTAATTTTTTCTCGTATCCGATTTTGCATCGTAAAATTAGTCAACTTTTAAATTTCATAAAATTATCCTTTTAAGTTTCTGAATTATAAAGGATTAAAAATAATGGATTCCCTGGTGTTAAATGAGAAAATAGTTGATGATAAGATTTCTACTCGACATCTTAAAAAAAAAAATTTGCATCAAATGTTATTATTTTTTTTTTAATTTTAAAAACATAAAAAGATCAAAATTAAATATCTTGAAAATGTGAATTATTCAATATGTAATATTGTAATTGTAATATTTCACACTTTTTTTTACATATTAATCATAAGTTTTCCTCATGTCACATAATTCTTAAAATTAAAGTCTATGATTTCCCTAAAATAGGCCGGAAAATATTGTTTTGAAATTACTATCAGGTTAAAAACTGTGGAGACTTAAGGGACCGTATATTAGTTTCTATCATGTTATCGCACGGTATTGG
>BMAV01022551.1:97116-108762 GCA_019973955.1 Trichonephila inaurata madagascariensis
ATATATATATATATATATATATATACTCAAACCAGGGTCTACTTCGCCCATCCCTGTATACGTGACCATTGGGCGCTGAGGTGCATGAGTAGATGTCCCTGTCAGTAGGTCAGTCTGAAGCGAGACTCCCAGTGTTTAAGTCTCCAAGCAAGCTTGGTAGTGGTACCACTCGGCTACTGGACCTTTATATATATATATATATCTTGTTCAAATTTTAATATTTTATAAAATTCTTTCTATTCATCTATTCGAAGTAGGAATTGACTTAAAAAATTTTTTATATTACTTGTTTTAGATGATAATGCATAATACAATTGTGTGAAAAAAAATGGTTTCCCGCTGTTTCACAAGGCATATACATAAAAAAAAGCGTATGCAAAATTATTTCATTCATCACGTTCAATTATGGATGGTGTAGTTGTCTAGGCACTGGCCTTTAACCCCCAAGTTTGTGGTTTTGACCCCGGTCAAGTCGGGGTATTTTCATGATGCAAAAAATCGACAGCTTCCATGTCGTATGATTATGCGGCATGTTAAAAGTTCCTGTGGTGTCTGTTTGGCTTGAGTGCTCTCAGCAAAATGAAAAATTCCTAGTACATTTTCGCATCGTTAGACCTCACCTGCCTCCTTCTGACGAGGAAACTGGGTGTCAAAATTACATTGTAGCACTTTGTGTCCACTTATATGGTGCCACACTAAAAAGTGATACCAGGCCCGAGGAATGTACTAGGTCTACAATTGTAACTACCAATCCGCAGCCCTAGGGGAAAGAAAATTATAAGGCTGATAAGAAAAGGGGTTGACTGGAGTGAAATTTGGGAATTAGGCAACACTTTAGCACTTTAATATTGACAAATGCGACAAATGTATCCGAAAAATTTATACGAGAATACGTGTATAATCAATTCTAACTGAATTAATGATAGCTATTGGTGACATATCTTGCAATGAAAACGTCAATTAAACCAGAACTCCACTTTCTTCCCTAACTTCTACATGAAGTCGTCGTGAGGACTTTGAGCCTGACAAGTGTACTGAGCATAAGTCCCCCTCATTATAACCGGGACTCCACTCCCGACTCGACAGAAATAATGCCTGTCACGCACTCATGATCTCGAATCCTCATTTATTTCAAGCATCCAGAAAGGTAGGAATTAATCTATCAATAATTGATGTAGCCTCATTATTATATAAGTTATTATATAATTAATTTTTGTAATTAGACGAGGGATGGGGCATAAGGCATTGCAACTATTTCATTACTTGTAGATATGCAAACGGATCCCAAACGTATATGTGTCGTGTGGAAGTTCTGCAGGCATAGTATGTATGCAGAACATCAGATGGTTCTATGATAACTGGTAGTAGCTCAGCGAGGGCTGGGAAATCAGTCAGTTGGTGAGTGTCGTGTGAGATGGAAGTAATCCGTGTTGAGCAGCGCGCTTACATCAAAATAGCCGTTCTCCGGGAGAGAAATGCGATGGAATGTCACAGTGAGTTAGTGGAAGCCCTTGGGAATATTTCTCTACCATACCGTACAGTAGCACGGTAGATAGGAAAGTTTCAGCAAGGACGCGTGTCAACCAGTGATGAGCAACGTTCGGGACGACCGGTCAGTGTGAGGACCGACTTGGCACGTGCCGTCATCGAGCAGCTCATGGATTACATTAAGGGTCTTTAGGCCCAGGTTTGTCATGTCAACTTCATGTGTACTGTATTGTCATTATTTTGCACCGTGAAGGCCATATTGCCCAGTATATACTATCGTAATCAATTAGTGTGTTACGACATTTCAGTGCTATCCATTGTCCACACATGTAGTTAACACCTTGAACTTTTGGAACTTGTTCCATTTTCCAACCGGACTGGTATCTTCAAGAAAAAAAAAATAGTTGCCATGACTTTTGCCCCAACCCTCGTATAATAATTTAAATAATAATGATAATTTATATAATAACGTATATATGTAAAAATATTTTTAAAAATCTCTCTATATAAAAAAAGTTTTTCGTGATGCTGTTAAAAATTTATTACGTACTATCTATCGCAGCAATGCCAGCATTTAAGATAACACTCGCCAAGTTGGCAACCCTGATTTTGATTGTGTCGCACGCACTAAATTGGCAACCATGTGCTTCGTTTCATTTAATGTCGCCAATACGGTTTCGATGGTACATTATTCCAAGCTCTCGCCGAAAAATACCGCAATGATTGCACGAGAAGAAAAGCATTGTCTTATACGAAGACTTATTAATAGTCTACGGAGCTAAATACTCAACTTTCCAAGAAGCTGTAAGAGCAGCAGGTTTATCAAAATCTGAAGACTTTATCAATGAAGTATTGGACAATGCAGCTTCAGGGATGAATTTAACTAAAGAGGAGTGCCTAGAACCAATTTTCCAAAAAACAGAATTACCCAATACAAGCCAATTTGAGCATTGAAAAAGAGTATGAACAGTAGTAAAATTTGTAGAATGGAGGCTGATCTACCGTTAGGTGGGCAGAGGGTACCCACCCCTACCATTATATAATTACTTAAAGTTATATTAAAATTATTATATAAATGATTCAATATTTAGTTATTATTAGACTAAATTAGAATTGAATATCAAATGTGATGTAGTTCTTGATTTATTGAAGTTTTTATGTAAAAGATATAGAAAAATATTATAATTTTCTACCTATTTTTATCGCATTTATTTTTCTTATGGAAACTATCTTAATTTCCCATCAGTTATTGTTTTTGTTGTAATAGGTCAGATGGTGTTTTATATACAATGAAAGAATTTGATGAAAAATGCATTGAAATAACTAGTGGTAGTTTTAATATATAACAAAATACATTTTGTTGCATCCTTAAGGAAAGTGGAATAGACGGACAAAAAGATGAAAACAGAGACAAATAAAATAATAAGTAGACAAGAAAAAGAATAAGAAAACTTTGCAGTAGGAAAATAAAAAGATTAGAAAAGTTGCTTGTACAAAGATTTTGGTTGTAGTTAGCAAAAGCTACCAAAAATATCGAATATGTATCTAAGAATATATAATAAATGTAACAAATTTTTTTTCAAAAGGCTTAAGAAGCTTTCCTAAGTGGCATCTGGTGTTCTTAAAGAGAGGAACAAATGTTTTTTTTATTGGAATTTTCTTTAGGTCCTTATGGTATCATATCCGAGATACATTGTTATCATATCTGACGAAATGATATTCTCTAACACCCACAAAATAAAAAAACACGCATATATAGATATGAATTCGATCATTTTATGCAGCTTTAATTGAAACACATTATCAATATTTTAAGAATTTTTTTTTAAATAATAATAATGATGTTCAAAAATATATTTTTATTTTTGTATAATTGCGATTCTTAGAATAATTGTTTTTATTTTAATGCTTTTTTTATCACCGAAGTCATGATCAAGGTTGTTCACTTTAACAATACTCTACCTCATATAGCTCCAGATTCTAGAGTCTAGAGCCGGGGTGGGCTTTAAGTCGATCGCGATCAATCGGTAGACCGCCAAGACGTAAAACCTAAGCCTCGCAAATTAAAAGAAATATATTTGTGGAAAACCGAAACCAGCTTGACTGGAATATACAATGCCTGCGACTATGTGTAGACTAGGAGTCTTCAACCCCCCACTGAAGGCATTTTAGTGTCCATTCATTTGAATTTGAGGCAATTTTTTTTAAAAAAAATGATTTTGTCTGTTTTTGTCGTATGCATGTTTTTGTCGTAACGGTTATGTCGTCCATTTATTCCGCTATTCTTGATATTTAAAACATTTTACTGATGTGTTTGATATCCATTTGAGATAAAATTTTCTGAAAAAGGCGAATTTTTCAAAAATTTTACTGTATCTTAAATATAAAAAAATCTAACTATGCATAAAATCTCAGAAATTTTCGGAAAATGGTGGAGGCTTGCAAGGCATTTTAATTTGACTTCCATTTAACATTTTGAAATTCCTTTTATATAAATTTCTTGATTGCAATATTTTCGGCAGTCGTGTGGCTCACGGATTACTGATAATTTATTGATGTGGAAAACTGATTATTCAAAATGTATCAAAGTGTAGATGACACATGTACCATTATTGGAAGCGCAGGATGACGCTTAACACATTCTCTGCGACTCTAGGGGTAAATATGATCACCACAGTGCCAGCCCTAAAATTGGTTTTCCCCTCACATAAACGTTGAACAACTTTTCCCGCGATAACACGGAATTGACTGCTATTCAAGATTGAGGATGACAGTATGCAGTCTAAGTCTTCTACTGAGACTATAACTACAAGAACTAACTTTAAATGAAAATTATTTATTTTTTAATGTATTTTTTGAATTGTTTGATAAAAAATGCATCACGCATTTGATATCATTCAATTTGCGTGTAAAATTAGCCCCCCAGAAGGAGTAGCGCATTCTGATAATTAGGTCCATGATATGTGACTCTTAGAATGTTTGCAATTTAATTCTTGTTTTACTACCGAAGTCATGATCAAGTTCGCTCACTGAAACAGTACTCTACCTTAGGGGTCGGTAACCTATGGCACGCGTGCCACATGTGGAACGGGGTAAAATTCTCAGTGGCCCTCTGCACTACCCTACAAATTTGTCAATTTTTGAGTGAATGGACGTTGATAAATTTTTAACGGATCTCTTATTTAACAAACATCTTTAGAATTATAGACATTCGCCCGTGGGTAGCTTGGTGGTTAGAGCATCGGACTCCAGACTGAAAGGCCTGGGTTCGATGCCCGATGCCATCAAATACCCTCCGAGTACGCACGGAGTACGTGCTCGTTAAATTAGTGGGTTCGAAAGTCTGGTGGGCTGAGTCACGAGTGCAAGGGACTCGAGTATATTTCCCTCCCCCCAGTCCCATGGCAAAATTGTGGAGGTGGAGATAGGTGGTGTCGCCCTCTATCGTCCCATCGAGGAATTTCGCCGAGCTAATTCGTACTGTTATCTGTATGGTGCTCAAGGCTTACGCCAACGACAGGCGTACTTCTAGCCCTTTGCCACGATGAATTTCGTGGGCCTCGTTCTGACTACGTCAGACAGGTGGCATTAGCCACAACAACATTTACGGAATCACAAAAACATCTGAAAGATAACTCTGAATATAAATTTACAGCTATTTTGTAAATTATTGAATGTCATTGCTGGTGAGATTTAATTTTTTGAAGAGAGAAAATAGCATCGAATCTGCTTTCTGTTTTTGGTTCTACATATGTAAGCAAAAAACCTTTCCTTATGCGAAAAATGTTTTGAGACCGGAAAAAAAAATTATTTAACAACTGAATCCTCAAAATCGTGTGAAATTAAAAGTCACAAATTATACCACTGATTTTTACGGTATGAAGTTAGAGCGATGCAAGCACTAAGTTTGCATTAAATTTTTTTTTATTATCTTTTTATTTAAATATAATGAAGAGAAATACATATATTTTATGCTGACTATTATTTTAATAAATATGTTTAAAAACACATATGTATAAAATTTTAATTCCTTTTATTCTTGCTGCAGGAACAGTTTTATTTTATGCTATTTATTTTTAAATTCCTACTATTAGCTCACTCTCTCTCTATATTTATTTATATATTTATCTTGTTCAAATTTTCAATGATTAATAAAATACTCTTTCTATTCATCCACTCAAATTCAAATAAAGTTTTTTAAACTTGTAGTGGATGGCACTTGATGTTAGTACAGTTTCTTCAACTTTTAATTAATTAATTTAATTTAATAAAACTAATTACTGGTTTTTGACGCCAACTTAGATTTATCTCTATTGTTGTAACAATGTAACTGTTAGAACAAAGACAAAAGTTGGCACTGAAAACCGATTTTCCAGCCAAATTCGCCAACCCGGGTGTGCACAATGCAACAATGCAGACAAATCATGCTCTTTTTTCAATTCCTACTATTAGTTCACTCTCTCTCCCTATATATATATATACAGTCGAACCTCTATATTGCGAATTTTTCTTTATAGCGAACTTTTTCCAGAAACCTTGCGCATTTCACGATTTTCTTCGTAAACAAACCTCTCTATAGCGAAGTGCATTTTCTATATAACGAACTTTTCTTTTGTGATTCAATTGTTGTTCTCCTTTTTTTAAAGTATTTCTGAAAAAATTTGAAGCTATTCTCTCTTTGACACATTTTATGGTGGTCATAAATCTTGAACTAATTTTATTAGATCCTATCTCGCCGAGAGCAATAGAGTTCTGGACATCTCATCCAAGAAGTTCAACCCTAAGCCCTCACTGCCCAGTTCACTAGAAACATCTTTGATATCCCCTTTAACATTCAGTGGAGTCGTCCCGTGTCTCCGTGTTCTAATTAGAAAATAATGTATGTTTAATATTACATGTTTGCTTTAAGTTATATATAAAATGTCATTAAAATTCATTAATTTTAGTATAAAAATTTTTTCTTAATATTGAAAATGCAGTGAATTCTTCGATTTTTTTTGTTCTTGTTTTCTTTGTTGTTTTTATTTTATTCTTTTTGATGGGTAAGATATATAAAATAAACATATATTCATTTTAAAAAGGTGTGAATAATAACTTTTTTTAATATATATATTTTTTTGAATTTAAAATTTGTTTTATGTGGTTTATAAAGTATATTCAAAACTGAACCTCTATATAACGAATTTTCCATATAAGGAACTTTTTTCCAGGATTTAGTGACTTCGTTATATAGAGGTCTGACTGTATATATATCTCATTAAAATTTTCAATCGTTAATAAAATACTTTCTATTCATCCATTCAAAGTAGGAATTGACTTAAAATTTTTTTTTATATTATTTGTTACGTTAAATTATGCAAAATAAAAATATAATATAAGTATAAAAATCTGTATAATTTACCTCTATTCTCTAACTCTGCATGCATTAGCGCGGGAATCGAATTGTTTGAAAAATGTCCTACTGTGTGGCACGCTGAATCATATTGGTAGATTGGCTTGGCGCGTCACAGATAAAAAAGGTCGCCAATCTCTAGTCTAGAGCAGTGATTCTCAACCATTGTGCCACGGTACTTTTCCGCCAATTTTTTTTTAAGTCATTAATTATACTCTGTGAAAGAAATAAAATCCGGAACCAAATCATTCGGCCGTTTGGAAGAAAGAAACTAAGGGTCATACATTTAACCCATCCTTTCGTGGATTGAAATATACAAAAAATTTTTGATTGGGTTCGAATACATTTGTGATAACGTATACATCTGTATGTGAATTAACTTTGAAAGAAGAGGAAAAACTAATTTCGAACTGCAATAATCGATATTTAATTTGAAAACATTCAGACGAGTCAATTCATCATTTAGGATTAAAATTAGAGGCGATTATTTTACAGCGGCCGAAGAAGTTTTAAAAATATTGTTACAATTTTTTACACCATACTTATGTGTGAATTCGGACTTTTACCATCACAACAAATATAATAATGAAAAAAGACTTTTAAATGTGGATGACAAAATGAGAGTGGTATCCTCATTTTTATGACCAAATATGTAAACGAAATTATCAAAAACCATGAAGCTCAAATTTCGCATTAAATGTATTCTTATAGTTAATTCGTAATTAAGTACTCAATAAACATTTTGCTGCCTTTGTTGTACTTATTATTTTACTAGCTGTTATACCAGTTCTTCGTACGGGTGAATTGAAAAATTAAACAATACAGATTGAAGGATAATGAAGTTTTTAATGAGTTAATTTTACGTGAATTGAAACTTAAACAACAACCACAACAACAAAAAAAAAAGCTTTTTGCATTCCCCACCTAAAAAAAAAAAAAAACTCTGTTTGTTAAATTTTAAATTTGTAGATCTAATAACTGATAAAAAGAGGATTTTTTTTTTATCTATAACTCCCCGTAACTCTTGTGGGTCGATTTTTGAAAACACCTTTCTAAGCTGATCTCTGCTCTGCAAAAGTAACATATTGTTGCAAATTTTGTCTAATTAACGCTTAAAATAGTATAAATAATTTATATCTGGAGGTGTAATAGGTTAATATTACATTTTGTTGTATTTATTTTATGTTAAAATTGTAATCAGCCTCCCACACCGCCTGTTCAAGTTTTCGCAGTTCCTGACACCTGGCGTAGACAAAACAAAATGCAAAGTTTAGCTTCACACATAAAAGATAGATATGTGCTGTCACGGGCTTTTTTGCAGATGGTGGAATTTTTTCCTACTTACTTGACAATTATCGTTATATTTTGGAAACTTCGCACAATATCTTTATAAATTATAGCCTATGTGTTGTTCTGATGTATAAGCCATATTATTGTAAAGTTTAATTAAAATCCATTCAGTTGTTTTTGCATGAAAGAGTGCCAAACATCCACACAAACTTGAAAATTATTAACATAAACTATTTTATATAGTGTATTTACATATAAGTAAAATTCCTTTAAACTTGTTTTATTGTTAGTGTGTTGCCAAATTTTTTGAAATTAATAAAAGTATACCGCTATAGAAGAAAAGGTTGAGAATCACTGGTCTAGAGAATATATAGAGCTGCAATAATTAACGAAGTTTGTGATTCTGAATCATGAACAAGTGTCGATAGCTAGATTTGAGAACTAGTGAGTATTTGTTGACGTCACATTTTATGACAATGCGAAGAATATTGGCGACGGATCTCTATACTTGGAATCATGTTCAAGTGACGATGACGACACCTGTGTGTGTGTGTGTGTGTGTGAGCTGACACCAACTCTTCTAACTTGCACATCACACCAATGGAAGGGTGTTTGAGCTTCGACAGATTTAACGTGCTTCAGCCTCCCCTACACGGTGGATCTTCAGTGCCACATGAGCTCGAACTCATGACATGCCAACCACGAGTCTATGATCATAACCACTAGGCTACCATTGGAAAGAATTAAGAAGGAGTGTTTGTTATACTTCATGCGTCATTTTCCGGAAAAGTTACCATTAATGGAATTAGGATTCGAAACTTTTCGTGAGTCAAATACCAGGAAAAGAAAGTGTTAATCAATGTTTTATTAACTCTTTATCTACCGCATTATGACTTACTGCAGTTTTTTTCATGTAATATTTTTTTGAATCACTACTTTGAAAATTAAGGGATATACATAAACAAAATACTCCACTTTGGGAAATTTAATCCGTTAGCGATAATTAATTAATTAAAGATATTCAACTGTAAAATTAATTACATACAATGCTCACTTAAAATAAATAGTCAAATCGTTTTCTAAGGTCTTCATTAACATACCAAAAAAAAAAAAAAGTAAGACACATAAATTTTGACATGAGCTATTTTTTTGGGACAAAAATTGATAATTTTCGCAATCAGCTGAAAATGCAATTTCTATTATAAAACTTTTTGCATTCTCCGCTGAAATACTTATCATAGAACCCGTGTTGCCATATATCTTGGAGGAGTGGATTTAAAAGAATATTCCTGCAAAGTATCGTCAGAGTATTCGTAAAAATGGTTATTCAATGTAATTTTAAGACACAGTACGATTCAATTGACCAAAATCGGTCAAAAAATCAAATTAAATTTTTTTAGCCTAAATTATTCTTTATATACTTTTCTATAACCTCACAAAATTTGAAAGCTCTAAACGTAAAAAACGCAGAATTATGATAGCTTTCACGTTCGTTTTAATTCACATCTCTATGGCAAATCAAAACTTTAAACTGACTTATCTCAGAAAGATAAAATAACCAGTTTGTCTTCATTTAAAATGCTAAGGCTTTTTTTTCCTATTGCGTCTAATGCTTTGAATTTTTTTTCCTATTGCTAACAGTACATGTAACAAAAGTTGGTATGCATTTTTGAATCAAAGCAACAAGGAATTTTCAATAAACATTCATAAAAAGAAGTATTGTATGAATTCCAATCATGTTAACGCAAAACCCATACCAACTTTAATTATAAATAGTTTGACGTACTTGTAAATTAAATTTCATGCATGTACGTAAATTATTGTAGGAGGAGTAGAGCATTTTAAACTCACTTCACAAATTTTGAATTTTTTCCTTAAAAAATTACATGGCTAGTTTTTTATGAAATTTTGAGCACGAAATCTGTTTAACATTGTATACATACATAGGAGGCAACCTAAAAATTTTTAAAAATCCTTAAATTAAAAATTTTTGCTTAAATCGTACCATGTCCCCTTAAAGTGAGTGGTACTTATAAGTACCCTCGGTAGATAAAGGGTTAAAGTATTATTTGCTCGTGGTTATAACCATTATTGTTCACCACTTGTTCCTAGTTCAGTTCCTAGTTTTACTGAAGATTTTTTTTAATTTAAAAGGTGGTGATAGTTGCAAGCCATAACTGTTTACAGTCGAACTCCGATTTAACAAGTTCATCGGAACCGAACACTTCATTCGTTACATCGAGGTCGAAAAAAATTTCAGATATTTTGCACTTAGCTTTTGGAAATACTATAATATAAGCAGCTACACAAAAAATATCCATGGTTAGAAGGTACGCACACTTTTTATGCAACAGCTAAAATTACTATTAGTGAATTATTACGCACCAGCTAATTGGAAATTGTAATCTTTTTGATTCCCCTGACTCGAAATATATTTTACTCGACATTATGCAGAGAATAAAATACCGCATCATTCACACCTTGTTTCATCATTCACTCACATCATTTCATATATTTTCATAGTTTCAAAATAATGTAACAGTTTTGATAGTAATTTCATTATCAATTTCTGTATCAGAATCACTATTCATTGGCTCGGAGAAATTAACAATTTCCTCAACTACAGTAGCAAAAATAGGCAGCCCATCATCAAATGCTACATAATCGCTAAAAAGGTCTCTCCTGCATTGTGTAATGAGAGGAGATAAGACAGGAATTTCCTGTCCTATTCAAAACTCCCACAATAGGTTACACTCATGACTCATCTGTACCCGACGAAATTCGCTGCTTTCAAAATAAGAACTTTTACTGTTTGGTAGAAAAAGGTTATGACATTTGAAAAATAAATCCAATTTTCTCCAGTAAAAACCAATTACAAATTCTTTTTCAGCTACTGAAATAAATTCGTAAATCCCAGATTTATTATTCGTTAAATAGGGTTTCATGTCTAAATTTTAAACGGGGAAAGAGAAAAATTCATTAAATCGTGACATTCGTTAGAGGTTTGGTAAACAGATGTCCTATTGTATTTGAAAATATAATTCGATTAAGTAAAAAAGAAATTAAAAAACGAAACTATGGAAAAAAAAATTGACTTAGATAAAAACAGTACCTTCTGCGAATATGATAGCACTTTGAAATATGCAATAACACAAGGAATAACGTTACAAATATTGAAAAAAATAAGGTATTATCGAAAAATATAAAAATGTCTAAAATTAAAAACAAAGTCAAATTACATCGATGGCATTCAATTTCTGGAGGAAAGGTTTCTTTGGCGGTTAATGCAAGGGGGAGGGGGAGGCGAGCTACTCTGAAAAAGATTTACTGTCGGGATTTTAATGCAAATATTTAATTTATCTTCCTCTAGATATTATTTCTTCTGATTAGTTATTTAATTTAACTTTCGTATATTTTTTAGATATTTTTCCCCCCAAACTGTATCAATTTTCATATTGGTAGTTTCCTTCCATAAT
>BMAV01022552.1:0-113356 GCA_019973955.1 Trichonephila inaurata madagascariensis
CAAATAGAATAACAATCAATTATTTGATGGTTTAAATTCAATGTAGAACATGTGTTTCCCTTTTATCCATTGATTATCATGTTCGGCCCTTTTCAGTTACATTCCTGTGTGTTAAATTTAATAGATTTAATTAAGCATTTAAAAAAATGAATGAATCGGCAAAATTGTAAAATTAGTTTTGCTTCAATTAAAATCCATGCTAAATTGATTTAGCAAGTTTTTAATTAAAAAATCATGAAAGGCAGTGTAAATAATATTTCTCAGCATATTAAATTTATCTTTTTATCAGATCATTTTTAATTAGTTTGATTAAGAAATGGATGATTCCTACTAACAAATCCTTTTCTCCCTCTCTTTTTTTTTTCTCTATTAAAAGCATAGGTGAATTGACTTTTGTTCAAGAGTTTGCATAGTTGAATAACTAATCCAAAGAAAAATCTTTCTAAACTTTAAAAAAAAGATAAAAATATTCTATAATGGAAATAAAAGCTATTTTTTTTAAGAACAAGAAAAAAAAAACCATACTTTTTCAATAAAGATAAGGATTCCATTTCCACATCCCCTTTTTGAGGTAGGAATTTTGATGCGTTTTTTTTTTAAAAAGAGGTGTGAAGAGCCCTAATCCTCTTACAAATTCACTCTAAGTATCAAAACTTAGAACACAATGATAAAAGGTACCATACTTTTACAACACTGGAAGAAAATCTATAAGTTTCAAGGGGTAAAACTTTTTACAAATATTATGAACTTGGAAAAAAATAACACTTGTTATTTGGAAACTAATACCACAAAGAAAACTATTCACATTGATGTCTATAAAAATATCACATAAAAAAAATTTTTATACCCCTTAAAAAAATATTTCCCCCAAAGCACCAAAAAATTTCCTTAAAACAAAAAAAAAAAACCCAATTTATATAGAAAAAAATTTTTTCCTAAATTTTCCTCTTACCAAAGGGGATCCATTTACTAAAAAATTTTTTAAAGCCTAATTATATAAAAGACAATAAAAAATTTTAAAATTTTTTCGGTGCAATTTTTTCTATTGTTTTGTGTTGGGGTTTTAATTTCTTTTTTGGTTATTAATTTTTTTAAAAGGGTCCGAGTACCGGGGAAAAAATTTTTTTTAAAAAATTTAAGTTTGTGCCCTTTTAATTTGGCTTTTTTAAAAGTTTTAAAATTTTTCATTAAAAATTTTTTTTCTTGCTTTTGTTTAATTTGGGCTTTTCAAGGGGAATTTAAAATATTACTGGAATTTCTTTTGTAATTGTTTCTTAATTTAATTTTAACCTTACATTTAATTTTTTAATTCTTTTGATGAAAATTCATTAAAACTTGTGTAATTTCATATAATTTCATATTTTAATTGTTTTTTTTTTAACATTTAATTTTATAAAATATTGTTAATATTTAGATTTATTTATTTATAATTTTTTTTTTTGTTTATTTATAGCTATTCTTATGTTATTTATTTATAGTTATGTAATTGGGGTTCTCTTATGCATTATTTTTATTTTTTAACAATTGACAATTATTCTTTTTATAATTACTATTTAATTATATTAATAGATTATTATTTCTAATAACTGTTATAAAATGGGATTTTATGAATATTATATTTTAGTAAAAAATATTTTTAAAATTATTATATGCTGCTTTATAAACTATTATTGTCGTTACTTTTTATTACATAATATTAATATTCATTATTTATTGATTGATCTAGGTTATTTTCAATCTCTTCCTATATCCTTTTATTTGAAATACATTTCAATGTATTTCAAAACAATTCTTTACAAATTATTGTGTATCATTAAATTACGCTAGGCTGCTATTGGGTTTCATTCCAGAAACAAAAGCGCCTTGGCGCATTAACCCCGATATCAAATTAGTTCCAATTTCCACAAGTTTGAAATTTCCTTAAAAATTATTGAAAGTCATCTGTTTTTTCCTAAATATATTATGACATACCTATTTGAAATAATACTCTGTTGCCCAATATACTACACCAATCTAAAATTTGTTGAACACTAATATTTTTTAATTCATTTAAATTTAGAAAGTTTAAAAATGATTTCTCTAATCCTTCATAGTTATAAAACAAATATATGAACATTCATGATTCATTATAAGCATTATGATACTTGAATCATATAAAATGTAAGGTTTGGTATATGAATACAGTTTTTATTGCATTCTAGTAAAAGTTCAAGAACATGTGCTTGAGTATGTGAAAGAGTACAATGCAGACTTTGAATTGCTTGATAAATTGTCAGAAATGGAAAACACAGACTGCAGGAAAACTATTTTTAATAAGATTTTTTAAAATGAGGGGAGGTTGTTTTCTTCATTTCTGTTCTTGTCAATTGATATATTCACATCAGTATTCTAGATACTTTAACAAAACCAGTCTTTTAGAAAATGTTACTCCATGTGAAAAAATCCAATTTTGATTCGCAAAAGCATTTTTACCAATCCATTGTCATAGAGTGGGATAAACTTGATTTAACCCCAATAACATATAAAAAGGAACACGTATAATATTTCACTAAACATTCTATTTAGATCTGAAAATGCTAAAAAATGAAATATTTTTTAACAATACTTTAAGATTGACTGCTTTTACCGCATAACATTTCAAAGGCGACCAAACTTATATTAAGGCACTGTATATGTGTATCTAAATGTACAATTCTGAAAATAATTGCTTGGCCATCCTATTGATACACACAAATAGATGTTATAAATTTTTATAATAAAGAAAAACTTTAAGAAATAAAATCTATATACAAATATTTTCTTCATCATCTAACAGCTGTAAGATAATGAAGGAATAAAATGTAAAGGCATTAATGGTTATAGACACTATGAAACCAAAATGACGAAAGCATGTTGAATTTAGTTCATTGTGTTAGTATAGTATATGTATAATAAACATACCTTAACAGATAATATTGCCAATATTCGTACTGGTGACTTGGAAAAGCAGGGGAACTGCAACCATGACACCTAGGACCTATAAATACTTTTCTTTCCAATAAATACATATAAAATTTTTATCACAGCTTTAATAACAAAATCAATTAAAAATTTACATAAAAATATATATATCATTCATACAGTTGAAACCAATATTATGTGAAGAAATTCCATCATTGCTCCCCTTCTAACTTTTTAAGTGTTTAAACTAGACAAAGGTGAGAATATAGCGGTATAAGATATTTCAAAGTTAATCAAATAGCAGTTGCAACTCCACAGAATACACACAACCATTGAAACATTAAAAGATAATCAAAAAGTCTTTTTCATTTTCTTCCCAAATAAAAGTAGGTAAGGAAAAGAGCAACTTTAACAAACTTACTTGATTTTTATTGTTAAAATTATTAGCACATTAAGAACATTCTTAATATGAAAATAAAATTAAACTCTTCGACAAGATGACTGATACACAAGAATAATACATTAAAATATCATTGCATATGCTGATTTATGAACAAAACTTACACATACAAAGTACGCACATAATACTGAAATGAGCAGTTGGCACAATATTTAACATACATATAAAACTAAAAATGTAATTAATGGTGATGTAAAATTTTCCATTTCATAAGATACAAGTAGTCCCGTTACCAAGTGTTAGGTCTTGGCGAATACGTTAAATCAGAGGTCGACTGTATATATGAATCAATAAGATCTGAGCTGCATTTTCAAACCTTATCTACTTTTCAATTTGATGTTCAAATAGCTACACAACTGAAAGAAGACTATGTATGATTTAAAGCAAAATGTAGCTAATTTAAAACTTCAAAATGTTTTGAATAGCTAAAAACCATTTCCATTTACATACATCTTTGAGGCACCTCCCCAGCTGGATTTTGAAAAATACTTTCATATAACAAACTACACAAATTACAATAACATCAGGTGATGGCAGCGATAAACCACTTTGGCCAGAAGCCTCCCGGTAAACATGGTCTGTAAAAAGGGATTCGACATATACCGCAATGAGTTTGTTTTACTGTTGAAGTCAAATATATATGCTTTGAAGGCACACAAGATTGATGAAAAAGGCCAAAAACTCTTTAAATCTTTGCCAGTTGCCTCAAGCTTTACCACGGTATTTTGCCATTGGGTGAGGACTGAATTTAAATAATAATACAAAAAATATTCCCATTCTGAAAAGTTATATTCAAAAGATAAATGCAAGTTTATTTTATATTTCCATAAAGTAATTAAACTAATTAATTTTTACGAGTTTGAGATTTTGTCCCATTTCTGATCCACATCGAATGCAAAATAACTTTCATTTCGAACTTACATTACTTGATATGCATGTTCATAATAAATTTTCAAAATAGTTTTAATTTTATTATTAAGGGGAGTTTTCTTGATAATCACACTTATCATTAATTTGAATATACGGCCATATGTGCAATTACCACAGAGTATATAAAGAGTACGAAGCAACAGCTTACAATTTCTTTAATATAACAAAATTTTGAAGCACTTCTATTTTAGGAATTAATACTAGTTCAAAAATCCTTTTTGACATAGTTTTTAATATTTAAAACCAAATAGTTTATCTACATATGGGGTAAAAAGAATATCACCGATTTTAACGTGAAAAAGACTTAACAACATTAAGACCTTTTTTTTCTTTTGTTCCTCCAAAATATTTGGGCAACTAACACATAATTCCTGAATTCTTTACCTATGTGAAATGCAGGTATATGGGTACTTATTTCATTTATATCCTTTTTCCGTGGGAAAGAAATGAGAGCAATACTACACAAAATTTACGATGTTAGTCATGAAAGATTTTACTCATAAAACCTTCATTTTCAAATTAAGAATATAACGCAGTATTTCTATGTCAATTTTGAGGCCAGTTAATGGAATCGGCCTTTATATCCACTAAACATTCAAAACTTCATATTTTCAATGAATATTATCAGACCTTTTTCCTTTTGCTCTACAAAAATATTTGGGCAACACATAATTCTAGTTATTCTTTACCTATGTGAAGTAATACTGATGGAGCCATGTAAGGTACTAGGTTTGAATGTTTAGTGCTGAACATTCAAAACTTGATATTTTCAATGAATATTATCAAATTCTCACAGATGAAAATGATCAGTTATAAACTGCTAATAATTAGAAACAGAAACAAAACATGAAACAACTTTTCAAGACGTAACACTTGTGCTATGAGAAATCCAAAATTTGGGAAGAATTCATACAACGACGCGGTATTTAAATGCACATTTGGATAGCTTCGATTTTCAAGTTTTTCTTCACACACATCTGCGTTTTATCACGTTCTTTCCGAAGTTTTCTTCGCAATGTGGAGAACAGAAATATTTTCTTTCTTATACAACCCTTTTTGTAACTTTTCGCCCGTTTGACTTTGTGTGGTGAGTCTGATTAAGTTGTGAATATCGTTATTATAACTAACCCTAACACTTACTTCGGCCATTTCACATAAAAAAATTCATCAAAAATATAATACCAATCTCAAACAGAATAGAGGATCAGATATAGATAAGTATCATGGAATATCTGAGCTTACTTAACACTGGTATAATTTCTAGAATTAAAAGAAATTCATGTCCACGAATAATAAAATATGACAATTATATAACAAAGAAAACATTGATGCGAAAGTCGCGGATAATAATTATTTACAGAATAAAATGCGACATTTTTATTGGCTGTGAAGCTTATTGCTAGAGTTTGAGAGAGATATCATTTTGAGCTGATTCTAAAAAGAAGTCAATAAATTATCTAAAAGAAAATAATCAGTCTATTTATCTTAAAATCATTTCCTCGAAAAACTTTGGATCATTCTTTTTTTTTTTTTTTTTTTTGTAATTTTGAAACAAATATCGGTGCAGTACCATTTTTTTAATACAGCAATTAGGCCTGACATGAAGCTGTGAAACCTGTTTAACAATGTCTAGCGTAATATTTTAATAAATGATCACAGATAAAAAATCCAGATAGAAAATTTTTATTATTTTTTTAGACTTCTTTATATAGTTGCTACTCCAGAATATAGTCCTCTCTGAGCAGTGCCGGTTTAAGATCCATTCGGGCCCTGGATCCTTTTCTGCCCTACAGAAGATCTAATCGAAATTTATAAACAGAAAATGTGATTAAGTCAAGCTTATCCGGGCCCTTCTGGACCACTCCGGGCCTCTGGGTGCCCTCTCCAAGTGTACAATGGATAAAACGGCACTGTCTTTTAGTTTTTAAGATCATTGTAGAGATAAACAGACTGCTTCAAAAATCATTGTTCCAGGGATGCTTGGATGCTCACGGAAAATTTTAAAAAGATATCCAACACTTCAAAATTTTATTTCTTATAAAGAAAAGAAAGTACTTCTTAGAAAAATTAACGACCGCGTTCAAAAAAAAAAATCATGTATAAGATACATGAATATCAACAGTACTGTCATTAATGAAGAGTTATGGGTCGGAATTGTAAACCCTAAATTTTCCCCAGAATTCGTAATTAACAAGTTTCAATTTTCAAATTCAAGAATCAGACTTTTTCTCTTCCAAAGAACAACTAAAATACAAATTCCTATCCTTTTTTTCTAAAATTTCTATTTCTAGAAATTATTCTGAAAGCTTTTAAAAAGTATACTGTTTTGAAATGTAGAAAATAGAAGAGAGAGAGATTTCTGAAGCTAAAAAAAGTAAATTTTATCTCCAGACGAAATCTCAAATATGATTGTGCCTTTTTTTTTTAAAATGATGATTTAGAAGTTGATCTTTCTCATGTACAAGAACCATTTCCAGGGACAGCTATTATCCCCCGTAAACATTTTTTTAAAAATAAAAGTTTCTAAAATACCTTTAAAATTTTTCAACAGAATCTAAAAAATTCATAATTTTCCTTGCTCATGGAAATATGATACTATTAGTCTTATTTTAAAACCAGGTTTAGATTTTACAAATTTCCTATCAATTGCTTATGCTACAAAAATACTTAAAAGAGTGATAAAAGCGAAATTTATTTATAATTTAAAACGAAACTTTTGTTTTTCATGTTTCTAAAGTTGTTTTCGATGACACACACTCGTATCTACTGTTGATAATTTAAGTACGTTAATAGCTTCGTACAAAACATACACCTTGTTTCTATCCCCCACCGACATTGATAAGACATGACTGAATGAGATGGTATGGCATCCTTCGAGATACTTTCGAATTTGACTTAAGGCGAAACTTATTAACTTTTTCTGAAAAAATTTTTGACTACATATTTTAGAGTGAAGTTAGCTCAAACTTGTCTGCTGTTTTTTAATTAAAGAAGTCCTGAGTTCCTACTATGTTGAGAGTAGCCCTATTCAGCTACTCTATAGCTTTCGGCGATACACCCCGCAATTTCAAACTATGGTCAACTGACGAGGACGGCACCTGAGCTGGCACCACTCTCTCCTACTGCCACAACCCACCAACGTGAGGAAGTTTGAGCCCTGAAGTATTTAACATGTTTTGAACCCCTCTGCACAGAGGGTTTTCAGCGGTACTGGGCTCGAACTCATGACTCGCCAGCCACGAGACCGTTACCTTGATCAATAGGCTACCATTTCCCATTTTCTGCCACCTTCATCATCACTTCACACACACAAATATTTTAAATCGTACACTTTAACATTGATTTGACTGTAGAATGTGTCCAACTATACATATTTGTAAGTTCGTTTATTTATGCATTTATTTTTAAATAAACACTTTTCGATATTACACAAAGACAGGATTTCAATCGTCCTAATTTTTTGATTGAAGAACTTTTATACATTTGTTTGGCACAATATGTCCCAAGAGGATTGGGAACCAGAAATTTACACAACCTAACATCTTGAACGATGTCTCATTTGAGCTATTGAATCTCCGTCTCTGTAATGTTTTTTAGTTCTGGTATAAGAAAAAGTCGCCTGGGATGAGGTAAGTGAATAGGGTAAATGAATCAAAGCTGCATTGAAATGATTCCTCAACCACACCATGAGATGAGTAAGTAGATGCATTGTGGGAAATATTGTTTGATTGTTCATTAACGTCAATTTTAGAAGCTACTCGAGGGCTATTGGCAACTGACTTCTTAATCTGGGATCATGATCAAGTGACGAGAATGACACCTGAGCTGACACACCCCTCTCAGAACTTCCACAACACCCCAACGTGAGAACTTTGAGCCTCGATTGATTTAACTTGCATCAGCACATCTACTCGGGCATCTTTAGAGACGCTAAAATACGAACCCATGACTGGATAGAAACACTGATAGTCGTGAGTTCGCGATTACGTTCCCTCGGCTACTGTGGCTACATTTGGGGAAAGAATACAAGCACTTTGAGGATCACAGCAAACCCTTTCTTGATCAGAGCATCACTCAATTTGTTCAGTAATATGCGTTAATGATACTTTGACCCTTCTACAGGTAGTATGTAAACACGACTCGAGCGATCTGAAAAATATGCGGCATAACCTTCAGAGCAGAGTTTTTCTACTTAGCCTCCTTGGAAGAGGAAAGGAAAGTTGTTTTTCTTCCCCTGCTTTCTCATCTCTTTGGTCTTTGGGTGATATTAAAAAAATTATAGTTACCAAGCTACCGCATTTACCAAGATAGCAAAAAAGACACTGTTCGTCTAACCTAGATACAATGATGGACACAGATCTCTCTTATTATTCACCAACCTAGTGCCAATTTAAGCTCGATACGGGCCCTAGGCACAATAGATCTACAAGTTCTCTTGGCACTGAAAGTTCGAAATTTATAGCCAGAAAATCTGGTTAAGTCCAGCTTATCGGAGCCCTAGCCCCTGGGTGTTCGCCCCCAAGTGCCCAATTTATAAACCGGCACTGATGAGGACGGCAGCTAAACTGGTACCCTCACCCCCTCCCTATATGACTTTGAATCATCGAATGTTCAATTTTTCCCTGCAAAGAGTTTTGCAGGAATCAATTTTAACTATCAGGGGAGGATTATGTTCTCAATCGAATAAACAACAAAATGGAATTTTTTTTTATCAATATAAAAAACAGTCGGACCCCGATTGAACTAATTCATTGGGGCTGAATATTTTGTTCATTTAATTGGGGATATTCGTTATTGGGGTTTTAAGCAAAATACAAACTTTTTTTGCCTTTACCTCTTGAAAATTCGATAATAAGCATCTGAACACTAAAAAAAATATCCATTGTTAGAAATTACACACCTTTACCCCCCCACTCACCAATCAATTTGAAATTTTGAATACGGACAAAAGATGTGTTTGACGATTCTTTTAATTCTTAACTCTGAAGAGTTCTTTTTCGACTTTATGCAGAGAAGAAAACACTGAGCCACTAACATCCTGCTGAATCAGCTATGTTTTCATCCTTTTCAGATAATGTAATATATTGATGGGAGGCCGAGAGTTCTGGTCCCTGAGATACAATTTTAATTTTGCATCTGCCCTGTTGACAGGAAACAGGGATTAACTTAAGGAATGTGAGTTCGTTCCCAGTTCATTGAACTCTCTGTGGTGGACAAGGTTGTATTCTTGCGCAGACTGTGAGTAGCCGTTGGGCAAATCAGAGTGGTGGATTGGAACAGTAATAAATTCGCAGTGGATTGTTTCGGAAGTAATGCGGTCAGCTTTAAAAACACTTGCACGCTATTTCTCGGGGCTTTTTTTCTCTTTTCCTTAGATTACTTGCCAGCACCACTCCGCCCTCTCAGGTCTCCTACTTCGCCTACCCCTCACTCAGACAAGTACCGTTTTTACTTTATTTTAGAATGTAAGTTTCAGTATGCCGTTATTCTAAATAAAATTGTGTTACCACTATACGATCAGACTTTAATTTTAGTTGAGTCATTTACTCTGGTTGTCATCCCATGATCTGTAGGAACCTCGGATCAATATTTAACAGTAGTTCCGTTACGAATTTCTGCATCAGAATCACTCTTCATTGCTTCCAACCAATCAACAATATCCTCAACTTCACTTGCACAGCAAGGCAGCCCGTTATCAAATGTAGCATAATAAATCTAAAAATATCCCCTGCGTTGTGGAGAGGGATGAGATAAAAAAAAAAGGAATTTAATGTCTTGCTTAAAACTCACAAGATAGGCTATATTTAGGATTCATCTTCATCTCTTAAGTCTAATAATGGTCTACACCAGGGATGTCAAACTCAAAGGCTAACTTGGGCCAAACAAATCAGGTTTAACTTTAGGTGGACCGAAAAAAATCAATATTCATAGAAAAGTAGTTTATTTTGAATAATACATTATAATAAACATACATAAAAGAACAAGGAAGTTCAATGTTTACGTCCTGACACTTGACATCTCTTTTCTGTTACTATCATTCCTGTTTCGGGAGAATTTTCTTTAAATTTTGTTACTAGCTTTGTGACGGATTTATCCGCGATCCTTCAACTAATCCTCTTGGATAATCTTTGGGTTGTCTATTCGCGTTATTCACAACCAACCCTTCGGAAGACAAAAATCGTGATATTTAAATTAACTTACTATATATAGTCGAATTTTTCTAGCTAGAATAGAAAGTAGGAGAGGAGATAAACTCGATTCAGGTGAGATTGTTACTGATAGGTATCATATTTGAATTATTGTGATTAAAGGCTTATTAGGAGGGAGCTTTAAGGGGACGATTGTTCACTGAGATTAAATTGATATTAGATTAAATCAGATGATAGATTAGATCCTTCATAAAGTAAGGATCGAGTTTGATAGTCTCCTAATCTTTCGTGTATTACCGCTGTTGTTCCACTTTCCCGGTTAGCCCTGATACATTCTCTCACTATTATTACTTGAATTTGTGTCGTTTTATTGTGTGATAAATGAATAGATTGATTGGATTATGGTGAGTGTTTCTTCCCTACCTCCCACATATCTAGGTACCCAACAGAAGGGTGTTAACCTCTCACAGCTTTTACCCTAGGCCTCGTTCGCATTGATGTCTCTAAATAACTGCCAAAGTCATAAGTATTATCATTAGAAAGAAAATAAAATAATATGATAATTTTTTATTGCTTCACTGTGACCATTAAAGTTCTAAAGTTTAAAAAAACCGAGAACATACTTCATTATAATAATTAACAATAAAAATTCAATAACTTAAACTATAAATATTTTTAAAAGTTGAAAGTGTCTACGTTTAATATATAATTCCTCTTTAAGGTATCCGACTACGTTCGGAACCATGATTTTAAAAAAGCGCATAAATGTATAATTTTCGTGATATTTAGTGTCATTTAGATTAGAATACATGTATAAGATTGTTTTAAAGATATTATGACAAAAAAATAATTATTTAAATACAATATTTTGGCAAAAAATTAGCTTAGAATAACCTTTTTTCCAAATGTTCCCCTTTTGTAAAAAATGCTTCTGTTGTATTAATATTTTGCCTGTATATAGCTCAGATCTCTGTACAGAGACTCAACTATGATTTTTGAAAAATTCACATTATTTTCAGAGTTACAACCATTTGAAATAATTATCGGCGTATTATCTTAAAATTTCTCCCTTCTGTTTTCGTAAAACATGGATAAATCGACTTCCAAGTTATGCGTTTCAAAAATTCTAGTTGAGCCTCTGTACAGAGGTCTGAGCTATATTCAGAAAATATTACATAAAGCATTTTAAAAGACATTGGAAAAAAGTTATTCTAAGTTGAACCCAAAATATTGATAAAAATTTTTTGTCATAATGGCCTTAAAACAATCTTATACATGTATTCTAATCTAAGTGACACTAAATATCATAAATATTATCCATTTACACGCTTTTCCAAAATCACGGTTCCGAACGTAGTCGGATACCTTAAAAGAGCTCAAAAGCAGAATATTATTCTAAGATGCTACTGTGTATACCATATTATATGCTCTTCCGTCATGTGCAAATATGTGAAGATTTCGGGCATTGGACACACGCGAACAGGTTACATATAGTTGGCCATGGGAAAAGCATGGCTATTTCAAATGTACCCCTGTTACCTGCAATGTTTGCCCTTGAGCTTTATTAATAGTAACAGTTTGATTGGAAATTGATCTCGCACATGAGCTTGAGTATTTAATACAGGCTCTGATTTCATCTACCTGTGTAGTCTTCGGGATTACTGGTTTGTCGGAAATCACCAGCTAATAAAACTACCATTCATCCCATAACACCTGTACTATCTCGTAAGTCCTGAAGAGTCCGATTTAATGCTTTTATAGTTTTCTTGTGAGACATCATACTTTCATCCCACCAGGACCACCAATTTTACCGCCCCGGACAAAAATGGAAAAATGCCGCCCTTCTCTCTCTCTCTCTATATATATATATACTAGCAGGTATACCCGTTCTTCACACGGGTGAATTTAAAAATTAAACAATACAGACTGAAGGATAAAGAAGTTTTTATGAGTTAATTTTACGTGAATTGTAAATTAAACAAAAAAAAAACCAAAAATTGCTTTTTGCATAACTCAGTTGAACAAAAAAACATGTTCGCTAAATTTTAAGTCAGTAGATATGTGACGGCTTACGCGTCTTTTCTGTAACATAACCTCTGGGTTCTTTGACGGCCAAGATTAATGGCAAATCTTTTCCAACTAAAATCCAAGAAGTGAAATGCAATTGTAAATGCAGATAAGATAGCCTTTAAAAGAACAGAAGTTTTAGTAAGTGGGATGGCAATTTAGAGCAAGTTATGTTTAGAAGAGATAGAAGTGTGAATTGACGGCCTATCAAAGATTACCAGATTTCCAGCCATTACTACAAGGTGTATACTATTGCACGCGTGCCTAAAAGTCTCTGAAATTGATTGAACCTTAGCTTGATTCAAGGTAGGACTGATTATTTGATATTAGAACTTGTAATATTATCAGAATTGAAAGTAGGCGGATAATATAATTATTTAGATAAGTGATCAAAGTTACGCGATCAGGTTTAACTACAGCTGTGTGTTTGGTTTATTCTCACTTAATATAAGTTTATCCAATTTATTAGAAATTTAAGTTATATTCTTAATAAAGTCATATTAAGAATTTTAAAATGTCGATTCATTTCGAGAATCCCACACCTCTAATTCACGCTGACAATCAAAGATATGTTCGCCATAGAACTACCATATCACAGATATAATATATAGCTGTTTTTTATAATTATTATTATTTATGACGCTATTATTATATATAACTTTCTTGTGGGTCGATTTTTGAAAACACCTACCTGCTCAGCAAAAGTAACACATTGTTACAAATTTTGTGTAATAAACGCTTAAAATAGTGTAAATAATTGGTATTTGGATGTGTAATAACATTACTTTCTGATGCATTTATTTTATGTTAAATAGCTGTTACCCGCGACTTCGTCCACGTGGAATTTTAACAAAAAAGTGTTTATTCACTTCACAGAGTTTACGAAAACTTAATAATTATGTATTCTACGTAAAGAAATACCTATGCTATAAGTATAATGTCATTCTTCTACTTTGTGAATCGATGTTTCTTTTTTGTTTTATTTTTTTTCTTTGCTTTTGTTGAGCAAGGGGTGAAAGGGACGCATGACCTTTGACACTGTCGATGGGGTGAGGACTAAAATCATTAAGATCAAAATAGGTTTAAGTAGCAGTAGGGTGAAATACGAACACAAACGAAGCCGCAAGGAAGGGGTGAAAGGAACGCATGACCTTTGACAATGCAGTTAAGGACTGTAAAACCATTAGGATCAAAGGACATGAAAGGGAAATGTCGCGAGTGGCAGCAACCTATTCAAACAAAAAAGTTTAATTTAACTACTAGAAATCGTTGAGACTGAAGGCTCGCGAAATAAAATAATCCTTATTGAATAAAAATAATCCCTATTGAATAAAAATAATCTCTTTTCAACCGGATATTGCTCACTATTTCATTGGTTTTAATTTTATTTTCTTGGAACCCTAATTTTCTTTTTTAAAATAAAAGTAGCCTAAGTTACTCCTTATAACATTTGCTATCTGCCAGCGAAAGTTTCGTCAAAATTGGTCCAGCCGTTTCACAGAGATTAGCCGGAACAAACAGACGGACAGAAAGACAGACAGATAAACATTTTAAAAATTGATTTTTTCATATAAGTACCGTATATACTTTTAAATGCATTTAGTAAAAAGCTGTTAATTTCAAATTACAAGCAGACACTTCATTTTTATTTATATGTATAGTTTATGTTAAGTCTTAAAAAATTCAAAATAATTCGAAATTAAGGACATAGTTACTAGTTATTATTTCAAACGAATGAAATGAAAAAGAAGGATTCGTCTATTTAAGCAGTCCAATTTCTTCGAAAAATAGTCTACTAATGGTGGGGATCGCAATCGTTTGTTTTAGTTTATAATAACTACACTCAAGACTAAAACAAAGCATCTCCTGTGGCTCTATATCTACCCAAACCTCTTATTACCCTTGTCTCCTTTTGGATAGCTGAAACCGGACTTCGTAAGAGAGAAAGGAATGTCAGTTGTGACCTCACTCCGGGATGGGGAGAAAGTTTCTAGTTAAAGATGTGTAAACATATTAAACTTTATGCTTTAACATATGCTCCCGCCTCAAACCCTTCAAGTTTCAACATAAAAGAAAACTGTCATTAAATTTATGGAGTGCAAAATAACATACGTTAGATGAAACACCAAATTCACACCCAATAACATTTCAGGAAATATATCAATTTTTTTTGTAACAGAAAAAAAATACATTTTTCAAATTTGATCCAAATGCCGCCCTTAAAATTTACCGCCCCGGGCAGGGGTCCGGTTTGTCCGGCCCTAGAGCCTCGAGAGGTGTGAATCTTCATGTGCAAGATTCGGCGGTAATTTTAAAACGGAATGTGCAGTACGACCACCGGTCAGTATTGTCTCGGCTATACCGGATGAAGCCCCAGCAATGCTATCTTCGATTTTTCTGACTGACATTAAAAATAAGTTTAGCAAAAACGTTTTTCCTGTTCCTCCAGGGGCGTCGAGAAAAAAAGTGCACCACTTCCGGATTCTATTTTACGTGAAACTTGATGGAAAACATGACTTTATTCTGGAGATATTGAGGGATTAATTCTATTACTTGATGTGTTGCAATGCTTTGAAATCGTAGCCTAATTCTCGAGTTCATTATCGAAGTCATTTCGGTCGACTCTTCGTGGACTAATCATTTCAAAATTATGTATTTCTTCCCAATCATTGTGAAAACATTATTTTCAATTACTATTAGCGTTTCGTTGTAGACGTGTTCATTAAAAGGCATATCTGCATGTACTTGCTGCAGTCGTCACAAAATATCTTCCACCATGTACTCTTTGTACTTATTCTAAAGAGTTTGAGGATTAGAAAGACCGCAAGATGATATAAGTATTGTGTAAAATTCCCTAATTTTTTATTTGGCGATTGACATTGTAGGGCTTCCTCCATAGTAATCTCTTTTTCATAGTGATATCTCCATATAAAATATCTAGGTTCAGTATAAGCGAAATATTTTGTGCAAACGGCCTTACATTAGAATTAGTTAAAAAAATTTTTCAAAATATTAGATATTCGATAAGTCAAAATTTTTTGCAACTGTCATTTAATCTAGATATATATTATAAATGCGAAAGTTTGTGAGGATGTTTGGCCGTCTTTCACGCAGCACCAAAACTGAATGGTTTGTGAGCACGAAATAATATAGCCTATACATCAGAATAACACATGAGCTATAAATTTATAAAGATATTGTGTGGAAGTGGCAAAATATAACGATATTTGTCAACTAAGTAGGAAAAATTCTGCATCTGCAAGCATTTCAGGCGTGCGCCTGCAAAAAAGCCCCACGACAGTATATATCCATATATTTTATTTGTGAAGAAACACTTTTTGTTTTGGCTACGCAAGGCGCTCGCTTCTAATTAATTCTGTGATCAGCATAATCCCAATTTTTTATTTTATTTCCAGGAATAAAACGGTTTTGAAGGGAGAGGGGTTGTTATAAATCTAACTTTATTTATTGTGAATGGTTTTTTATGATTTTATTATGCATATTTGGTAGTAGAAATTGATCTTTTTCAAAATAAATGCTTTTATCGGTTCCTGGTACTTAAAGTAAATAAATTTTTCTCTTTCACACTACATCATTTGGACAAATTTTCAAAATTTGTTTTGTGGTTAATGTGTGATTATAACGCTATAATTTTAATTGAATAGGAAGATATTGCATTTTTAAGTATAAAATAATTATAACTGACCGTACTGTACTGGGTGGTAGAATATTAACGTCACGCACTGTTCAGCTACACGAGGGCTTTTTGGCAACGGACCACGTAATTTTTGAACCATGGTCAAGTGACGTGGACGACACCTGAAAACTAGCACCTCCTTCTCTAACTGCACTTTCACACACACCAACTTAGAAGGAGTATCCTATCAATACTTAGCAGAATATTCTTTGGAAATCCACTCTTTCAAGTATATGGCAGCACAGGTTCTATGATGAGTATTTTTAGCGGGGAAGGCGAACAGTTTTTATCCAGATATTGCGTTTTTCAGCGCATTGCAAAAGGTATTATTTTGTCCCGAATAAATGGTTTATGTCAAAATTTAAGTGTCTTATGTTTTTGTATGTTGATGAAGACCTTAGAAAACGATTTGACTATTTATTTTTAAGGTAGACAGTGCATATAATTAATTTTACAGTGGAATATCTTTAATTAATTTGTAGCTCTAACGGATTAAATTTCCCAAGGTGGAGTATTTTTGTTTATGTATATATCCATAATTTTCAATGTATTGATGAAAAAAAATATTGCATGAAAAAAACCTTATTAAATCATAATGCGATAGAATAAAACGATAACGTGCATCGTACCCCTACGGCGGGTCTTACAAAGCTCTAATAAAACCGAGCTTTGAAAGTAGCTAGATATTTGCCAACTTGACTCTATCGTTAACATTTCGCTATGTTTTCATTGAATCGTCATTTATAATTTAGAAACGGTGTTGCTTGCAGATATTACAATTTTTAACATAAAATAAATACAACATAAAGGTAATATTAATGTATTACACTTTCAGATATAAATTATTTACACTATTTTCACAACGTTCATTACACAAAACTTCTAACAATGTGTTACTTTTGCTGAGAAGAGATCTGCAAAAATAGACCCTCAAGAGTGTTACGGGGAGTATGAATAAAAAAAATCCTTTTATCTGCTATTAGATCTACATACTTAAAATTTAACAAAGTGTGTGTTTTTTTTTTTCTTTCTTTTTTTTTTTTTTGTTCGCTGAGATACGCAAAAAGCTTTTTTTTGTTTAAAGATGATGGTGGACTTTGAAGTGGCGAAAATCGTCCAAAATATGGAAATTTTTTTTTTTTTTTGTGAATTATAATTTTCGTGAGAGTTTACTGAACCATATGCAGAAACCGCATGTGTCTAAGTAATTTTATTAAAAAGTTATAAGCATTTAAAAATTTAATGGACAAAATGTAAACAAAAGCATGCTTAGGTTGTCATAATTTTTTTGAAGGGTTTTAATACTATAATTAATATTTTCGTGTTTTAACAGCTACACATTTTAACTGCAACCTTTAACTGTTTTATCGCTGTTGCTTACTTCCACTTGTTTACAAAAGTCGAAAGTATTGCCTGTTTTTAAAATTGCACATCTTTGATTGCTGTCTGTTTTCTTATTATGTATTTATCTCTACGGAATCAAATTTTGTATCAAATCCACAAAAAGCTTCAGCATCACAATTGTCCTGTATTTGTTTACAATGGATGCTTATTAGTAGGCGCTATCGAAAACCTAAGGTAGGCCATCAAAGAAGGAGTTTGTGTGCATCCAAGTACAAAAGAGATGAGAAAATCACATGCAAAGTGATTTTGATAGTACTATATTATTGCTAAAAAACTCACAGATATTCTGCTTTGCTGAAAATTCATTTATTAGCATACTTTAAAAACTCTATTAGTGATAGAAGGTTCAGATGCTGAGGTGAAAATGAACAATATTTGAATACAAGTGCCAACAAATTTCAGATGTTTTCTTCTACATCAACATCAACTTTTGTCTAGTGAGAAAAGTACATATGTTTTGATGAATAATGATATGTGGTCTTCTCTTTTATGTAACATAAAATGTGATGAATGTGATATGTGCTCATTGTGGATGTTGAGTGTAATGGTGCTGGTTCAAGTGTAGTATAGGGGGGCCACTTGGCGCAGTCCATTTTTTTGGCGACTAAAAGTGGTCGCCAAGGTACTTTTTCGGAATTATTTATTATTTATTTTATAATGAATTCGATATCTCACCATAACATGAAGATAAAAATCGCCAAATCCTAAGAAAGAGCCAAATCCGAAGTGGGCCCCCCTATACTACACTTGAACCATGGTGCTTATGGTTTTTCTTCAAAAATAGAGCTAAAATATAAAAGCTGCAAAAAAATATTTAATTCTGTATTCTCTAGCCCACTAGATGATGATAACAAATGTTTCGAGGCAAATAAAAAGCTCGTTGAGAAGCTTTTCTAAAAATTGGGAAAGGTCATGCAGCATTAGAACTTTTCTCTATGGCTATTGGCATTCATGCAATGGATAAGAAAAACCTTCTCAAAATGTTACTTAAATTATATGGCGAAAGAAAAGTGTAGTTTTAAAAGACATTCTTGAAATTTCGGAAAGTGGTCCGAAAACATCATGAAGATTTGCTCGGCACTGCTAATGGTGTTATAGACATCACCGTTTTCATATATGATGGAACATGGCAGAAATAGGGACATTCATCATTTGTACGGGGATAGGAATCGTTATCGACATTTTGACTGGGCTCATTATCGATTACAAAATCCTTTCCAAATATTGCCCAGAATGCACTACCGCAAAAAGGGATCTTGGATCACAATTGCTCCATATGGACACAAATCACACCAAGAAGAATGCAGCGAAAATTATGTAGGATCTTCTAATGCCATGGAAATTAAAGCTGCCAGGAAGTATATGGAAAAGATCCATTAAAAGTGTGGTACATGCGATACGCGAGCATCTTGTCAGATGGTGATGCAAGACCTATCAACATTATCATCATTAAATGTGTATGGTGACTGCATAAAATTGTGAAAGAAGAATGCGTAGCCACGTGGCAAAAGGCTTGGCACAGGACTCCCGTAATAAAAATTTCAGAGTGGCGGAGTAAAGGTATCACCATTTGTGGGCGGAAGAGGGGCAACCTCAAAGAAATACCATTGGGAAACGATACTTTTACAGAAAAAGCTATAAAACAATGCACCAGATCTTAGAAAAAATGAAAGGTGCAATTTTAGCTTCATTGTTCATTGTTCATCAACAGATAAAACTCAAAAGCATAATGCGTACCCTACTGGTTCGACATCATGGTGCTTTTACCAGGGGCATTGGCTAAAATGAGAACCCTATGTGCCATTCACTGATGAAAACTAAGCTGTCGGAACAAGTTCTGGAAAAATAACTTCCAGTATATCAAAGAGCTTGCAAACGATGAGCTTTTAGAAAGATGCAGTGCGGGGAAAACTCAGAATGCCAACGAAAGCATCCACAGTGTCATTTGGAAAAACTGCCAAAGAAACTTTTGTTTTCTAAAAGCGACGAAATGTGTGTTATATCTGCCATAGGTGGATATAATTTTGGTTGCTTCAATAGTTTTGAAAACTATTGAGCACAATGAGTTAAGTGCTGTATCTGTGGATATTTCCATAAACGTGATAAACGACGCTTAGCTCAGTGTGAAAAAATTCTAGTGATTGGAAAAGAAAAGAACCAGTAATAAATTGGCCAAATCTCAAATTACAAGGAACATTAAAAAAAGAAGGTGAAACATATGGTCTGTAGCAGCAAAATTTTAAATGTTTTTTCAGTAAATTAATATTTATTTGTACTATCACTGAAAACATTTTACCGAAAAATGTATCATGTGAAACCATTTTATTCTTTTATTATTTTTTCTCTCTTCAAATTATGCTTGTAAATATTACCTAGTATAAATATGTCTGTTATTAAATAAAATGGATGTTTAATAATATCAGAACAACAATTATAAAAGGTAAGTGGAAAAACATTTTTTTAAAATGACTTTTCTCAAAACTTTGTTTTCAGATTTACGTGCTCTTAAAATGTTCCATGCGTCTCAATTTTTGAGCAAATTGCTTGAGAATTTCTCAGGAAGAATACTGATAAGAGGCATAAATAAATCTGGGTATCCATTTAAATTTTGACTTCATTTAAGGTAGTTAAATTTCATTTTTAGTGTACAAAATCTGATATTTACAGAAAATTAAGTACAAATGAACAAAAACCTTTCTAAAAAATTAACCGGTGCATGAAATTGCCTAAATAATACCCATTTGTATTGTAACATTAACTAATAAACATGTAATGTTAGACGAAGTCAAAAAATAAAAAATTGGAACGCATGGAATGTTTTTTTTAAAAATTAAAAACTTATTAATTTTTAATTTAAAAAAATTTTAGTGAAATTTTTTTTAAGATATATTTGATCTACACTGGTGTGCAAAACTTAAGCTTAACAGGTGGGTTTTATTCTGCATAACTTCAAAGAAGAAAAATCATCTGAGAGACATGAAATTCTGAAATGAGGGAGAGTATTATGTACACGTAAGAATGACAGAAAGCATCAGCGCTGAAAAGGAATACAACGCATACGGTATGGAATCAAACAAAAACAAGCTTTGGTGAACGCATAGTATCGTGACTCATGATTGTCTATCCAGGAAGAATTAACAAGCAGATGTTCCTTAATATGGTATATGCCCTCCCCTTACTACAATAGTTTGCTTTGCACCGTCTCCGCATACTCAAGAACCAGCTGGTGCAACATTTCTTGAGGTAGGAGTGCCCATTCACTCAATCAAAATCTGTTTGAGTTATTGGTTGTACTCCGGATGATGTGAGCGTGTGGCAATACCACGTCTCCCAAAGCATCCACACATGTTCGATGGGATTTAAATCTGGGGAACACCTTTGTAATCCATTCAGTGATATCTTCACTTTCCAGCAGCTCCTCAACAGCAAAAGAGTGCGATGTGGCAGTGCATTGTCATCCATAAAGATGAAGTCTGGGCCAATGGCACCTCTGAAAAGATGCAGATGGGAAGAAGTACCTCCTCACAATAGCGATCCCCGGTTACAGACTCTCTGTCGAAATGGAAGCTCAGTTCCGCCGTTCAGCATAATGCCAACCCAGACAAGAACTCAGGACCACACCGTAACGATGTCTTTCCTTGATGTTACTGGGATAAACCGGGTCCCGATCTCAAATCAAAACGCGTTGAGAACTGGTACTGAACAAACTCTCATCCGTAAAGAAACACGACTCCATTGATCCAGTTGTCCAGTTTTTGTGCTCTCTGTCCCACTGTAGAAGCGTGGCCAAATATCTTTCAACGGGAGGCAGCAGCGTTCAGGACGGCAGTGAACAGGCCCCTTTGTGAAGGCGTCTGGCCTGATAAACCGCTACACTTGTCTGACCTGTTGCTGTACCACCGGTTTCTGAGCAATTGCGCTTGCTGACTGCTGTCAATTTTTTTTTCACCTGCAGGATGATATATCGGTCATCCTGCAGTTGTCGTCCTCGGGCGGCCGCACCAACCTTTCTAACAGCTGTACCTTGTGGTTTTGGAACGCTTTCCAAGCGCGCGAAACGACACTTTGTTGATTCCGAACTGCAGCTACACACTGGTGACAGTACGCCCCTCACTCAGCTTTTCCGATCATTCTTCCACGTGTGAAGTCATCCAGATGATTTCTTCTAGCCATATTTCACGAACTGACTCACTGGCACTTGCAGAGAATATGGTGAATTGCGTCTCCGTCCTTCATTTCATTCTACTGTTGAGCAGCGCGCGCCAGAGCATCACGCGTTTTGCGTACGCTCACATCGCTTCTGACGTTTTGTTCCTGATATTTTGCATACGCACATGACGTTTCTACTGACTTACACGTGTTCCTCTACTGATCTCCAGACCTCCTTTTCTGCAATTTCATGGCTATCTGCTAAATTTTTACATTGTTGCTTAAGTTTTGCACACCAGTGTAGTTGTATTCCAGTGTATATGCTCATAAATTTTCATTACTCTTACTTAATAATTAAAAAAAAAGTTTTTGAAAGTTCACTGTCCCCTTAATTTGCAATTCACGTAAAATTAATTCATTAAAAAAACTTCTTTAAATCCTTCAATCTGTGTTGTTTAACTTTTCAGTTCACCCGAGCGCAGAACGGGTATATCAGCTAGTATTATCATAAAGCTTTCAATCTCATGCCATTTGCTAAAACTTTATGTTGTTTCTCTCTTTAAAAGTGGGAGAAAATTTGCATTAAAATTTCTGGATTTGGAATAAAGAATTTTTTTAGCCATGGCGATATTTTGAAAGTTTGAGTTTGACACTTAATAAACGTAATTGACATTTAATAAAAAACCCTTCTAAAATTGTTTTTTGTAAAGATGTTAAATTACATTGTTTCAGTTATTTGTTACAACTGTGAGAAAATTGTTATTAAAATTTCCGGTATTGACAAAATGCATAATCTTGCGCCAACTTGGCGGGGAATAAGCAACGCCTCACAAATTTTCCCGCGTAATTTCCATTCCCGTAAGAGTACGGAAATAAAATATACCCTATGTTACTCGCTGATAATGTAGCTTTCCATGGGTGAAAGGATTTTTAAAATCGGCCCAGCCGTTTTAGAGATTATCCCGAACAAACAGACAGACAGATAGGAAAAAAATTTTAAAATTTTTTTTTTTTTTTTATAAGTTCCGTATATGCTTTTAAATGCATTTAGTAAAAAGCTGTTAATTTGAAATTACAGACACTTCAAAATATTTATTTGTATAGATATATTATTGTGTGTCGATATATTGGCAGCAAAAATGTTCGTTGTGAGCCTCAAGTCTTACAAGCCTGGTCTACATCCAGACAAAATGATACGTCATTTGAAAAAAAATCCATTTTTTCGGATACAAACTAATAAAAAAATGTTCAGCTCTGGATGCAATTCTTTAATTCAGGGTTTATAGTGGGCCGTGGTTAGAGCATTGGAATCCAGACCAGAAGGCCTGTGCTCGATACGCGATGCCACCGAGTACACATGGAGTACGTACTAGTTAAATCAGTGGGTCCGAAAGTTTTGTGGACTGAATCACATGAGTGCACGGGACTGGAGAATATTTCCCTCCCCTTCAGTTCCTTGCCTAAATTGTGGAGGTGATCGGGGGTATCGCCCTCTATCGTAAAGATCTATCGTCCCTTCGGGAATTTCACCGAGGTAAATCGTACTGTCACCTATATGGTACTCAAGGCCAACGACAGGTGTACATCTAGCCCCTTACCACCATGAATTTCGTGGGCCTCGATCTGAATACATCAGACAGGGGCATGAGCAACAACAGCAGGGTTTATAATTCGTTAAATAAGAATTTTTGCGTTTATTTTAATCGGGGTAAGATTTTTTTTTCGTTAAATCGCGAAATTCGTTAAATAGTGGTTCGTTAAATCGGATCCGACTGCACATTTAAAATAAGGCTTCTTAGTGGTGAAAGCAAAAGAGCAAATTGTAATGAACAAAATTGAGAGAAACGTAATTATCTCATAAATTTATTTTTGATAAAACAATAGCCTATTTTGTGGATAAAAATTTCATTGCCAAGTTCATGTTTCCAAAGAAACATGAATATAACATAGAATTAAATTATTTGATTTGCAGACAGATTTTATATAGGGGATCCCGAAACTCAACGTCAAGCGGGCACGGGATAAGGGAAGGGGAGGGGGGGAGGAAGTGGTATCAGTCCTGGGAAAAGTAAAAAAAAAATTCTTATCACTTGGTTAAGTGATGACGCATATTTTTTTTGATAAAGTAGAAAATTAACATCCTTCTCCGCATCATTAAGTACTATGATCACAAACTTCACAATTTTACGGTGACTTTTTATCTAACGTCATCTTACGTAGCCTTGCATTGATCACAATCACAAGTCCGGCAAAACATTTTGCTGGTTTAGTAAATAAAATCTATGCAATTTGTTTGAATCGGGGTTTGAGAAAATGTCACCTAGCTTTGACAATCCATAAAAAGAAAAATATTACATACTACCCTTGGCAAGTTGTTTCAAAATATGACCCATTTAGTCAAAAACATTCAAAATAATTTATAACATGAATTTATTTTTCAATTCCTACTGTCCATACTTTGCTTTCTGTTTGCATTTATTTTTAGCTTGGAATTTTCAATCGTTAATAAAATACATTTTAAAGGGCTCAATTGAGCTGAAAATTGATTTACATGATTATTTTGGATGACAATACAATAATTTAATTATAATTAATAACAATTTTAATTGATTAAAACTAAGTATTTAAACAATTACAAATGCAGCCACGTTGGCATCATTTTTGGCGACTTAGCGACTCTTTTAGCGACTTGGGTCAAAACTTGAAAAGGTTTTTTTCTCACGTTTTAAAGCATTCAGTTGAACTGAAATTTTATATACATAATTGTTTTGGATGACAATATACTTTAATGATAATGAATAAAAATGAATTACCACTTAATGTTGTGATTCTGTCATATGTATATACATATTTATATAAGTTGTTTAATAAAAAGTAGCTAAAAAATAAAATTTTTCTTTGTAGATCTAAGTAGGAATAGACTTAAAAATTATTTTTTATACAACTTGTTCTATGCATAATAATTATTTTGACAATTTTTTCTTTACAAAATAACTTCATTTCAAAGATAAAGAGTAACTGAAATCAAACAATAAATTCAAAACTATATATATAAAAGGATTTTTTAAAACACAAATACTTAAATGAATTAAAGTGTGTGTGTTTTTGCCCCTTCAGACTTCAAATCAATCGCAGATAAAGCCAAATTGCGCCAAAGGAGTTGCTTGATTGACTGAATATTAATGTCACACTGTTCAGCTACACGAGGGCTTTTGGCGACGGACCACGTAATTTTGAACCATGGTCAAGTGACGTGGACGACACTTGAGCTGGCACCCTCCTCTCCTAACTACCACACCACACCAACGGGAGGACGTTTCAGCTCTTGACAGATTTAACGTGAATCGCTGCCCTACACGGCAGGTCTTTAGTGGTACTGGGCTCGAACTCGTGACAAGGCATACCACGATCCGATACCTATACCACTCGGCTACCGCGGCCACCCAAAGGAGCTGCAGAAGCTGTCGAAGAATTAAATTCAAATAGGTACTCTTACGCGACTCCCCCAAATGATGACTTTTAAAAAGATACAGAGCTTGCATTCGTGTAGAAGGCATACGCGCGCATTGAACATTTAATTCATCAAAAAATTTTAAAAAAATATTTTGCATTTCGTTTTTAAATTTATTGCTTAATTTGAATTACACACTTTACATTTAAGGTATCCGACTACGTTCGGAACCGTCATTTTAAAAAAGCGCATAAATGAATAATTTTCATGATATTTAGTGTCACTTAGATTAGAATAAGTGTATAAAATTGTTTTAAGGACATTTTGAGAAAAAAAATTAATTAAATACAATATTTTGGCAAAAATTAACTTAGAATAACCTTTTTTTCAAAATATTCTCTTTTGTGAAAAATGCTTCTATTATAATAATATTTTGCCTGTATATAGCTCAGACCTCTGTACAGAGGCTCAACCATGAGTTTTGAAAAACTCACATTATTTTCAGAGTTACAACCCATTGAAATAATTATCGGCGTTTTTTCTTAAAATTTCTCCCCTCTGTTGTCGTAAAACATGGATAAACCCACTTCTAAGTTATATATTTCAAAAATTCTAGTTGAGCCTCTGTACAGAGGTCTGAGCTATAGACAGGCAAAATATTTTTATAATACAAGCATTTTTCGCAAAAGGAGAATATTTTGAAAATGGGTCATTCTATGTTCATTTTTTGTCTCAAAATATTGTAAAATAATTTTTTATTGTAATACTATTCTTAAAACAATTTTATATACATTTTCTAATCTGAGTGACACTAAATATCATAAATATTATCCATTTATACGCTTTTGCAAAATCACGGTTCCGAACGTAGTTGGATATTGCTTAGATTGTGTGTGTGAGAGAGCATCTGTTCTCTTTGAAATTACTTGAATTGTGTTACTAATTGTGTTATCAATAAATAGATTTTTTTGGATATGGCTAGTTTCCCTCCTTTCCCCCTACATCTCTAGGCGAGAACGGGAGAATATCTCGTCCTTCACACATTCTTGTTAAAGTACGATAAATGCATTCTATTTCTTTGTATATGATTAAGTAATGAACAATTATGTTTCTTGACGTTTCTTCGTTATCCAAAGACAATATAGATTCTTCTACACAAAATTCATTAGGCTTAACACATATCGATATAACTTATCATTATTGTTTATCTCTTAGCTAAATAGAGATATCAAAAATTATATTTATTTACAATACATTTTCTGAGACATTTTCTGTCATTTTATTAGTCAGTTACAGCAACTGAATATACCTAAAGTAATTGAAATCTCTCTCCTGTTTCATTGGCACGAATATATATACTGATCACATTCGATGATAAGGGTTATTGAGAATTTACTTCCTATAAAAAAAATATTTACGTTTTCAGTTGCATCGAAGGCTAGTTGGAATTTCGAAGTTAGAATCTAAAAAGTCTATTTCATGCTTTTCAAAATGAGTCTAATCCAGGTAAAACACTTTTAATTTATTTATGAATAACCATGCATGCCAAAGCACAATACTATATCAAACACATTTCGACCGAAGATATTTTTACGATTATGTACCTTCTTTTATTTTTAAGTATTTTCTAAGCCCCCGCTAAACTTTTTATCTTTTTTTTACTGAAGAAGAAAGTTATCACACAATGCAGGGAAAGTTTCATTTTTTACCCTTCATTTATAAAGTTTGTTTTTCTTTCTTCAAACGTTTTTTATTATAAATATGGAATACTTAGAACTCTAAGAATTTTACATTCAATATAAAAAAAAAACATTGAAGTAATGATTGTAATTCTCTTCATTATATATATATATATATATATATATATATATATATTGTGTGTAAAACTCAAAAAAAAAAAAATAATTACTTTTTTTTTGTTGGAAAAACTAATATACATGTGTACATATGAACAGTAAATAATCATAATATCATGAACATTGCATTAAATACATTAGTTGCATGGCCCGACGTTGCACGGGCTTCTTCAAGTGTATGACTTTTTGCTAATGAAAATTACCCCTTTCCCTCTCGTTGTCAGCACTCTGGTGCGTGTATGTGATTTCTATATTAATAATTAAATACATGAATACATCCTTTAGTGCTGTTAATTGATACTGGCGTAGATAGTTCTGAGTGGGCCCCGTATCAAAACTTCTTCAGGGTCCTTTTTTAGAAAAAAAAAGCCCTGCTAGTGGTAGTTGGTGCCTTCGTAGCTTGGGGCCCCGTATCATTGATACGGCGGTAGCTACGCCCCTAAAGGGGAGGTAGAGGAGATCACAAGGATACAGATTTTCATAACAACCCATAGTTGGAAACGTCTTTCGGCGTTGGAAGAAACAAACCTGCATTACATCAATCATTTTTATATTAGATACCCAGCTGCAAATCAGAGAGCTCCGTTGATCATACGGTCTTTGGAGTTCTCATGCCGACATGCTCTCTCTGGGGCCGAAGTAATCCACATAAGCCAACTACCAATCAGAACGCTCCCCCTCTCGCTCAGGTTGGAGCAAGTCTCTTGGCGAATTTAAATCTTTCTTGTTAAAATCGGACAGACCACTCAAACTGTTATCTATTCTTATGTAACTTCACAAATTTTTCTCTTTTCTAAGCTAATTCTGATGAGTGGATAATATAGCTTTCTCTAAGGTAAATGCTTTAGTTGGGCAGACAAACCTACTCCGGCTCTCATTGTGGCCGAGAGAAACTTCTGAAATTGTTAATTCCTTGTGATAGTTTAACTTTTTCTAGCTTTGAAAAAAGCTGTTTTTTCTTAAATTTTAAATTCCTGAAGTATTAAAAGAATTTCAAATTATATATATATATATATTGATATTATTAAAGTAATTTTAGAAAACCGCAATATTTATACTTTTAATATTAATTTTAACAAATTTATAAAACTCTCACAGATTTAGTCTTAAAAGAAAATTACATTAATTATAATGGTTCATTATATAAACAAAATAATGTTTTGTCACAAGGAAGCCCAGCAAACAATAGTTTGGCTAATTTATATTTACACTTTTATGAATATAATTATATTATTTGGGCATGGTGAGGGCGGGCTACGAGGGACTCGTTAAATAACAGCTTGGAACAAATTGTGTTGGATATCGTTCGAAGAATACAGTACAATGTACGAGCCGTCGCTGCTGCCTGCCGTGGTCCGTAACGCATGTACATCGCTAGCAATTGGGAAACTTTGAACATCTTTTGTGACATTTTCACACATCTACCATCACAGCACATGTAACATCTTTGACCATTGATACAACAATCGTCGCCTTAAGTGAGGAAGTCCGCTTAGCTATGCTGAAAGCGAGGAATGGTTGCATAATGAAGTAGAATATGTTTTACTGGCCTTCTGTACGGATGTCGCTGCGTTGTTCTATGAACGGGTCTTTTTTAAGGCTGAATTAGCCTCGTAGACTAACAAGGACATTCAACATCCAAAGTATCTTAGGCAGCTTGCGTGGCCAGACTATTCATAAAATCCCGAGTGATGCGTTACAGATGTACTGATGGCAGCACAGTGAAGGCTTTGATGTGAATGGGGTAGTGAAATTTTCATCACAAATAGGGGAATGGTATTAAGATCTGCAAGAGAAATCCTGAGTACTGCTCAGTTTTTCGGCCATAACTCTTAGCTACTATAAGGAGGCTTTGAAATTTTGCTTTACTGAAAATGTCAATACAGAGGTATTTGGATATTGAGTGATAGCCGAAGCTCTATTCAGCATCTGTCTGAATGGTGGAGGCATGGTGACAGAACGACAACGAGTATTGTTCAGCTCTTAAATAGCTTGAGCACCAATGTTACGATCTTTTTTCAGTGGGTACCGTCGCACGTGAATGTCTACGGCAGTGGTCTTCAAACTGTCTTCCATGGAACCCTAGGGTTCCACGAATGAAACATAGGGGCTCCGCTAGTTAATAAATGGAAAAGAAAATTATAAGTGCTCATGCAAAACAGATTCAAGTTCTCTTCTAAGTTTGTACAAACACGAAATATCTAAATCAGGGGTACTCAACCTTTTTTTCTGTTCGGCCGCATGCGTATGTCAGCCATTTCACGCGGGCCGCATGCATATGATAGCTATTTCACACGGGTTGCAACATGAGGTTTAAGGGGGTAGATAACATTGGAAATTAAGAATATGGAAAATTGATCAAAATATTATAACTCCTGTTTTGATTTTTTTTAATTATTATTTTTTTATATTTTTTTATTTTTGTCACTAACACTTAATTACAAGAATTTAAGAAAAATTCCCCCACAATTTTTGCATCAGTAAACGGTTCCATATATGATTACCAAAAATATAACAAACTTCTGAGGATGTCTTTGTTACTACTGTGACATTACCACTGACGAAACACTCTTTGTTACTCTGTTACAAAGAATATTCAATAAAATCTATTTATCACCTCTTGAAAGAGGAAACATATCATTAAATTATTCCTCTGTTTATTGGTATTTTTTAAATACAGCACTTTCGTGACAAATGAAACAAGTACTGATGCATGTTTCTTTTCCACTACAAAACAGTCAACCTCCAAATCATTCGAATATTTTTCGCTTGCAAGGTATTAAAGATTTGTTCACAAAATTAGTTCCACCCACAAAATTATCGCTACTCCACGTTGTCTATTCTCACTAACCGTAACCGTTACAAATAGAAAAAGAATATCAATTCGCAGCCGTCCGACATCGACAGCAAAAAAGCAAAATTGATATATTTGATTTCTTGTGTGTCAAAGAATTTTCAACCAAATTTTTGATACATTGTCTTATATAAAAGAATTTCTCAAGAGCAATGGGTCATGACCGGGCCCACTCAAGAGGCTTGGTGGTCCGCATGCGGCCCGCAGGTTGAGTATCGCTAATCTAAATCACTTGCTTCCCAAAACGGGTGGGCATTTCACGGGAAAACGTGTAAAACATGTGCAGTTCTGGACGGCCTCTTTTTTATGTTGCAACTTTTAATTATTTACATATACCAGCTTAGAGGCCATTGCAGGGGATAAATTATATGACAGAAATTAACCTCGACAAAAAGTGCTAAAAGGATGTTTATGTTTATGACATTTTGAGGAATAGAATGGAATGAGAATTCAGAGAGAAAGAACTATTTTTCTAAAAGAATATTGAAGAACTTGCGGTTATTTGATTTCTAAACTATTTATTTAGCTCCAGCTTTGTATATATATATGACGGAAATTGGAGAGTTTTTATATTTCGTGTTAAAACAGCAAAAATGAACAATATTTTCAGTTTCAAGTTATTTTGTAGTTCCTTAAGAATTAATGAGCTCGTGTAAGATAAAATAACAAAAATTATTGCGTTTGCTTTTAATATTATTATTTTATTTTACTTTTAATATTACGAGCGTAAATATCCATCATTATCACCAGTTTCTTAGAGTACTTTACATGTTGATTAAAAGGATTAAATGTGTGTTTTTTTAGCTCGAATGCACCATAATATTCCACAAACATTTTCGATTAGCGTTGTTATTCAATGAAAAAATTTATTTGCCCCCCTAATTGAAAAGAAATTTCTCTGTCGTTTATAAAAAATCGATAGAAGTCCATTTAAAACAAGGAATATTAATGAGCTCTACAGGACATCCAATGATTATTTACTATGCGTAAAAGAATTCTAATAAAAACAAATGTGCTTGAAATTAAAACAAAATGGGGTTATAATTTTTTATATTGTGATAATTTTGCTATCTACAATTGTGAAATATAAGGTTGGATTGCTTCAAATGTTCAAGAAGTGTTTCAAAGAAAATGTGTTAATTGGTAGGCTTCCTTGTGAATGACTTATCGTATGAGCAACTAGCCTCAATAATGTTATATGCTGTAGGGTTCCGAATAACTTTGTCTTTGGAAATGATTCTAGAAGTTTATAAATACTTATATAATGTGATATTTTTTAATGATTACTAATTAAGACAATTCTCAATATTTTTATTACCCATAAGACTAAATTTTGAATAAGTAAGAATATAAAGCTGTATTTTTCGTTATCATTTCTAGTCATTTTAGGGTAATAACAAACTCGTGATCGGCGTTGTTGAAATGGGATTCAAGTCTTGATGGCTCTGGTCCCTTTATAGAAGTTGAGGTGCGTTCAACGGGTCGTTGACGTGTTGTGAAAGTTTTGATAGTGGCATCGTCCTCTTCACATGGCTGTGTTTTAATATAAAGAGGCCCTTCGCCAACGGACTTAGTGTAGTTTCAAAGTTTGATGTTAATTATGTCTCATTTCTTAATCAATATCATGCTCACTGCACAATTTCGGTAAAGCCTTTTTTTGTGTGATATTCATTTATAAATATTGTTATTTGAATTGATAGAATTTTTTTAGAATGGTTGCATGTTTAAGAACCAGTGAATTAATGGAAAGTAGATTTTATTCAAGATGGCTACCTCGCATTAAAATAAACAAGATATGAAGAATAAAAAAGTATTACTGAAACTTGATGAAGCAATTGAGGACTGAAGAATTGCAATCATATTTATAATGATTTAAAAAGTGGAATAAGAACAAATTTACTTACCTTTTCCACGTAAAACGGTGCTGAAGAGTATATTGATTGATTGAATGATTGAATATTAATGTCGCATTGTTCAGCTACTCGAGGACTTTTGGTGACGGACCACGTAATTTTGAATCATGGTCAAGTGACGTGGACGACACCTGAACTCACCCTCTCCAACTCCACACCACACCAACGGAAGGATGTTTCAGCCCCGACAGATTTAACGTGCATCACGCCCACACGGCGGGTTTTTGGTGGGCTGCTCGGCGATCCGATATCTATACCATGGGGCTACCGCGGCCACACTGAACAGTATAAGTACCGGGAAAAAAAATGAATGTGAAGAATTTCAAATTCCCGAAAAAAAAAGAATTTTTAAAAAAAAAGAGTAAAAAAAACTTGAGGCAAAAAAAAGAAAAAAAAAAACTTTTTGGGGATGGGAATAAACGTAGAAACTAAAAAAAAAAAAGTCAAATTCCAATCTGTGTTACATTAAAAAAAAAGACTCTGGATGATTTATCCTAATGTTATTTCGGATTTCAACGTAAAACCCACAAAAAAAAAAATTAACCCCTTTTTTTCTTTTTTGAGAAACTTTTTGTTGCACGAAATTTTCCTTTTCCCCATTGGGGGAGGAAATCAGTAAAACTGAACTAATTTTAAAAAAAAAGAAATTCAACCCTTAAAAAAAAAAAACTACCAAACGAGCGAATTTAGTAAATTTTTAAACCCGTAATATAATTTGACACGAACTCTCTCCCCATACTTTTAAAAAAACTATAACCCTTTCTGGAGTTATCTTATTATCCCCGGGGAAATTAAAAAATGGGGTTTTAAAAAATTTAATTCAAAAATTTGAAATTAAAAATGGATTATCCTATAATAAAAGTATACCTAAAAAAAATAAATAAATAAGAATTATAATTTTAGCACTACAGAAAACATATTACCAAACGATAAAAATCAGTATAACCATATTGCAATGTTATCCCTCAACATGGCGAAAATTTCAAATTAAAAACTACTTCATATATTTCTAAATTTGTTGTATTTTTATAATTGATTGAATATTAACGTCGCACTGTTTAGCTACACGAGGGTTTTTGGAGACGGTGTACTTTTATAAAAGCTGCCTATGTATGTAATGAAGAAAAATGTTTTTTTTTTTCCTTTTCTAAATAGTACCCAATATTTTAAAAATAATTTTATACATTTAAAAAATAGAAAATTTAGATTTTTAAAAAATTGAAAGAGGTTGTATAATTTTTTCCCAAGGAAATTATCCAGTGGGGTTTTTCATCAAATAATTCTTAACTGTTTTGAATTATTTTATGTATTGAAATTAAAATTTTTTTTATATATAAGTAAAGCTTTTAAAAAAATGTTATCTATAAAAAAAAATATGTATTTCGAGATACATATTCACGTTAATAAAGGGAAAAAAATTGAGCTGAAAAGTTTTTGTACAGTTCTAGAGAATAACTAAAGTATCATTTTGGGCATACAAAACTCCAAGCTCTATTGAAATATATTAAATATGTATATATCACAAAAAAAGGGAAACTAAATTTTTTTTTTTCACTATTTCAGTATTCCCCTTAAAAAATTGAAAATTTGAAATGAAATCTCAATTTCGGATTTAAATACTTGTTTTCTAATTTGGAAAAAAGAAGTTAACAGATATATACACAACCTTCAAAGCTCAAACCACTTTTTACACACAAACACAAACATGTTAATGAAATCATAAAAAAAAACCTCTAAAAGCTGCATCAAAACTGAGTTTTTTTGAAACTGTCTAAAAATAACTAAAAAAAAAAAAATTTAAACTCCTAATACTGTACGATTGCATACCGATTATATCATTAAAAACCTTCGTGGGAAAACGGTGGAATCGGACGTTTTTTTTTAAAATATAGTATTGCCCGTCTTTGGAAACCGTCTTCGCTTGGGGGAACTACGTTTTTTTTATCCACATACCTTTACCTTGTCTTTGGACAGTCCTTTTTTAGGGTCTGACGCTCAGTTTACCTTGTCTACAGACACCCCTTGTTTAGGATGCGGATGCATAGTTTACCTTGTCCACAAACACCGCTTTTTCTTAGGGTACTGAAACATAACTTTACCTTGTCTATAGACATCGTCTTCATTTAGAAAGCTGACGTTTTTATTGCGTCAACATAGCATTACCCTGCCTGCGGACACCGTTTCCGCTTAAGAAGCTAACGTTTTTATAGAATCGAAATCGTTTTATTTTGTCTACGGATATCGTTTTGGGAAAAAATTATTGAATATATTGCTCATTTTTTTAATAAAAAAAATTTTCATAATTTTTATCTTTAAAATAAAGAAAAAAAAAGTTTCAAAAAAAAATAATTTTAAATTTTTTTTCTTTTTTTACTTTCCCAAAAAAAAATTCATAATTAAATATTAATTACCTTTTTTATAATAAGTATATTTTTCCCAAAAAAATTATCTTTTTAAAAAATGTCCCGAGTAAAATTTTAAAAAATATATATTTTTCCTTCAATTTTAAAAGCAGTTTAAATATTTTTAAAAAACAGACATGTTATTAATCCCAGTTTAAGTTTCTCCATATTTTGACTTTTTCAAATAATTTGATAGAAAAACTTTATTGGTCAATTTTTTATCTGGTGTAATCTAATTTAAAATTTTAATATAGTAAATTTAATATCGGACATTTTTGTACACCAAAGACTGTCCAAATCTGTATCAATATCGAGAATAAAAGGGCAGTTTAAAACCCATATAAAATGAAAAAAAATTTTATACAAAGTACTTGAAAATATTCATATGGTTGTTCCCAGAATTGATCAATACTTCAAAAAATTTGCAAGAAAACCCTAGGGTGAATTTTCAATATTTATCTTAAAAAAAAAAAAATCAACTTTCCCCCCTATAAGCCACATTTAAAAACTAAATCTAATTAATCTTTGCCACAGTGTTAAATTTTTTAAAATTTCTTTTAAACAAAAAAAATAAAATTTAAAAAGAAAAAAATGCCTAAAAAAAAAATTCAATGCCGAATTTTCGAATTTTGTGATTCTCATACTTTTAAATAAATTTATCAAATATCAGTATATTTAGCAACTTTGTTTATTTTGCCTTCAGTTGATGCTTAAAGCATCGTGTTGGGGGTAATTTTGTTTGTTTACGTAGCAAAAAATATTCTGCTTAATAAGGTAAGGAAACAACACATGCAACTCGACATTTCATTTTTATTATTAAAGCGGGATAATACCAACTAAATTAGTAGTTTTATCCAGCTGGACAATTTAGCGCTATTGAGAAAGGAAAATGGAATTTATACGAAGAGTAAAATTGTCCGTCCGATAAAACGAAATCGAAAAAAGAAATATCTATAGATAAAAAAAAAATGTCAAGAATCAATGTTTGAGCTCTGTAAAATTCAATCAATATAGTTTTCCTCAATTTCTCCCAAAACTACTGAACAAGTACTCAGATCAGCTGGTTTAAAAGGCCATTCTGCGAGAAGTAAATTTGTGCGAGTCCAAGGAATAGAAAATAAAGGCTACCAATCAGTGGCGTAGCTAACTATGAGTGGCCCTGTATCAAAACTCCTTCGGAACTTTATTTTAGGTATAAGAACCCTGTTATTGGGAATATAGTTAAATACTTTAGGACCCCTATAGTTTGGGGGCCCCATATCATTGATACGGCTGATACGTGGTAGCTACGTCCCTGTTAATTGATTACTTTAACCCCTTCCCGGCTTTTCCCGAGCAGAGCTCGGGCAGGTGAGACGTACCCTCCTGGTTCATCCCAAGTGTATGCAATATATATTATTATTATCACATAATATAATTTAATAGTAATTATGATGTATCACATATTGATATAGTTTTTATATAATAATAATTATTATACATAATAATATTCATATAATATAATTATTATACATAGTAATGCTTATATAATATAATAATAATGATTACAAATAACATAATAATAATTATAATTAAATAACACTTGTAATAATTATAAAAAAGTAAAATAAAAAAAATTGTTATAAATAAATTATACAAGAAACAATTATTATACATAATAATTATTATATTACATTATATTTTATAAATAAAATAATTACATAATATGTGTTAAAGTTAATAATTAATATCAATTAATAAGTGCTGAGATAAATTGCAATATTCCAAGAACTGCGAGTTCCGTCAATGAATTTCATCGAACAAGGAACGTTCAAAAAAGCATTATTAAAAAGTAAAATACAGAGGAATGCGATTTATAGTAATAATTAAAAGCGCAGCACTCTTTCTTTAAAAAATAATATCCTGGTACTCACCCGTGATATTAGAAATATCCATATTTGAAAATAGCGCAAAATACAGCAGACTTAAATACACTCATGGACAAAAAAAAAAAAAAAATAGCGCACCAAGAAATAATTAAGGGATCGTAACAAAACTTGGCATGAAGGTACGTGTCGGGGAGATATGCAAATGATTAGAAATGCAGCGTGATTCGCATTACGTATAGCCGCTAGAGGGCGTTTAACGTCGTTCTCCGCGGAGTATAAAACAAGTAACCAAAGCTTGCTTGAGTGTGCTGAATTGTTTACAAAGAAGAGCTGAGGTAGACATGCCCTTACGCCGTTTTCGAAGACAATATGAGCAGCTGTCGCAGTTTGAGAGGGGGAGAATCATCGGCATGATGGAAGCTGGGTGGTCAGCTAGGCGAGTAGCTCGTCAATTAGGCCGCTCTGATTGTGTTGTGAGGAGGTGTTGGGACCAGTTGATCCGAGAGATGTCATTTACACGAAGACCAGGCTCAGGATGCCCTCGACAGACCAGTCGTCGAGAAGACCGCCACATCGTAAGAAATGCACGCGTACAGCCAATTGCTTCGTCGGCCGCCATCCAGGCACAGGTAGCACCTTCACTAAGGGCCCCTGTGTCTTTTCGAACCATACGAAGGCGCCTGGCTGAAGGACATTTGGGATCACAGCACCCATTGCGTGTGCTGCACTTGACGCCCACCCATCGACGCCTACGTTTGGAGTGGTGCCGCGCTCAAGGAAACTGGACTACAGCGGCATGGAACCAGGTCATCTTTAGCGACGATTCCAGATTCAGTCTCGGCAGTGATGACAATCTTGTTCGTGTGTGGAGACCCCTTGGTGAAAGCTTCAATCCTGCCTTTGCTTTACAGCAACACACTGCTCCCACAGCTAATGTAATGGTATAGGGTGCCATTGCCTACAATACACGGTCACCCCTAGCATTGTTCCGTGGCACCATGACAGCCCAGCGGTATGTCCATGACATCCTGCAACCAAATGTGTTACCACTCATGCAACGGCTCCCAGGAGCCATTTTTCAACAAGACAATGTTTGGCCTCACACGGCAAGGGTGTCACAAGACAGTCTCCTCGCTGTTACTACCCTTCCTTGGCCTGTCCGATCCCCAGATTAGTCTCCAATCGAGCATGTCTGGGATCATTTAGGACGGTGAGTTGGGCCTCCCATGAGTTTGAACGAACTAGAGGCAAAGTTACAACAAATATGGTAGGAAATGTCTCAAGACATCATACAGAACCTGTATGCCTCAATGCCCGATCGTATTGCATCGTCCATTCGCGCTATAGGGGTTCTACAGGGTATTAAATCCTCCGTTCTTTTGCCTTTTTCTCTGAAATAAATGATCCTTTTTCTTTTATTTTCTAATCATTTACTTATATCAAAGTAGTCATTACGCATGTAAAATTTCGTTTCATTTGAACGACTCTTTTTGGTCTCCACTAATTTTTTTGTCCATGAGTGTAGTAGCTTGAAGAACAAATGCAATGAAAATGGTTAGTTTTTTAAATAAATCGAATTAAAATTGTCTGAAATTAATAGGGTTACGACTGAAAAAAAAACGATAAAAATTAACTCTAATGTACTTTAACCACATAGCAACCACATTACCACACGATAAAAATATCAAGATAACTATATTGTAATATTTTCACCATCTTGGCGAACATACACAACAACTTGGCGCGTAGCGCTCCTATATCAAATTAGTACCCCAGAAAGAGTTATGCATTCTGATAATTAGGCCGACGATGTGTTTTTTTTATGGTTTCTAATAATTGTAAAGTGACACTCAGTGGAATTTTCTAGCTTCCTTCAGCTGAGCCCCTCCTCCCTCTTTCTCTTTCCCGTTTGACTGAAAGACACTTTGTTGACTACATTCCCCCAACAGAGAAAAAAAACTAATTCAACAAAGCAGTGTATTAGTTCTACTCAAAGGAAACAGTAGAGGCAAGAAGGTAGGAAGAGAAACAAGATTCTACTGTCCAGATTGCGAAATTTGATTAATAATTTCATAATCATTTACGTAAATGCAAAAGATGTAAGTAAAAATTTTAATTCAAGATAAAAGTTAGGTGTTCTAAGCTTTATACTTATAGTTAGTGTGAATTGACTCCAAAGTCTGATGATTTCTGCCGTACAGAAAGCCAACTTTACAAGTAAATTACTCATTTTTTTAAAAACAGATTTTTGCATAAATTTTTGGGAAATTTTGTATGCGAATGGTGGTGTTATGTTTAAATAGGTATGTATGTTTTAAAATATGCATTAAAAAAACTGACATTCTTTGACCCATCATCCGGGAAAGAAATGGCCTAAAAAGGGGTTTAAAAAAATTAAATGTTTCCCAAAAGGGGAAAAAATTTCCCCCTTGAAAAAATAATTCATTTCAATAAAATTAGTTTTCGTAAATGCATTGTTTATCAAAGCAAAAATATTTATTTATTTACTTAAAGTAAATGGAAAAAAAATGAAACGTAAAAGTAAAAGAACACTTTATTACTTAATGTTCATAAAAGAAAAAAGAAAAAAAAATTATATTAAGAAAAATAATTGCACCGTCATTTTTTTCACACCCTTACCCTATAAGGTGGGAACCTTTTTGTAATCAGTGCCATTTTTCTACAGTTTTTTGAGGTATAGACGTTTCCTTTAAATAATTTTGACTTGTGATTGTTGGGGAAAAAAAAAAATTTAAAAACAACAACTTAAAACTCTTTTTTTTCTCAAAAAATTATTTTGTACTGTATATAGGGAAATTTTAGTAAAAGTGAATTAATTAAAGTAACATTAGTGTACTCTGTGTTGCAGATTGATGACAATACTTATATTAGGATTGATGGTGTACTTTTAGCAGAATGCATGCTGATTTGAGTATCTGCCAAACCGTTTCTAGGGAGTCTTTAAGTTTTTCTTTGAAAATAATGACTCACAATATAGGTAGATGAAAATATGCTTAAAATGGCAGCCAGTTTTTTAAATAGTTAAATGTGTCTGAATCAAATCTTGACCACCCCGGGACCGATCACTCGGGTTTGTTCGTAATACTTCATAGTGAACTCTATTATTTTGAACGGTGGAGTGCCCAAAATATTGTGTCGTGTGCCATCAGTGACACTCGTGCCATTGGTTCACCACCCCTGTCTTACTACCTTCCCCTTTTTTTCTTCGTACATCATGCGATAGCATTCTACGTCATGTCATAAGTTCTGATACAAAAATTTGAGATCGTCTGCTGGGATTCAAATACAGCAAGCGATTTTAAACTTCATCGTTAGAGCTTGTTTGCAATATTTCTCAAATTGGTATTATCTTTCACGTATGTAGTTCTAAATCAGTCAGAGCTTTAAATTTTGAAAAAAGCGTGCACTTGATATTTCTCTGTATCAAAAAAAGAGCATGTTGGTGATGCGTAAGTCTCTGAAGCATTTATGCATCTGTGGCGGTATGATATCTATATGAACTAGTACCAACATCACGCGAAGACGATCGTTTTGGCGTGATCGGTTAAGTACTCGCGTTCGGAACGGAAGGTACCCAGAACGAACCTCCCTCCTTCATTGGTGACGCTGGACATGCAAAGGAACAGCACCCTTCACGCGCCGCAGTCATGGCGCCATCTATCCACTGCAAAAGCAACTAAGCCGTCAAACATTGACGCAAATAAGCCGTTACTTCTCAAAGTCGTCTCACACAAATGACGCAATCAAACCGTCACACACATGACGCAATTCTCAAGCCGTCTCGCACGAATGACGCAACTGCTTACTTGCTCGCCATAAATATGGTATCGTTTGTTCACCTATTCGCTGAAACACTGGCAGGGGAGTATGTGGCGGTATGATATCTATATGAACTAGTACCAACATCACGTGAAGACGATCGTTTTGGCGTGATTGGGTAAGTACTCGCGTTTAGAACGGAAGGTACTCAGAATGAACCTTCCTTCCTTCACATCAAAAGATTATTTATTTATCGAACCAGTAAGAGATTTGAGACCAACAATACTGCAGACCGTAGTAAATGCAGTCGTCTGCGTTCGGAAAGAACACCAGTTTTCGTCAAAGGCGTTAAAATCCTTGTTGAAAGAGGACTCTTCTTGCTTTGCAGATAAACGTGCAAAGGAACGTGTCACCTAGAAAACGAAGACATTAGACCAAAGGTTTATCAAAAAATAACTGGCCATTTTATTGCAAAGATATCAAAGCGCCAGAGGTGCTTAAAGCGAAAGTACTGTTGGTGCAGCACGCTCAAAATAGACACAGACGAATTATGTCTACCGAATAGAAAATTTTTGACATTGAAAAATCTTTCAACCCTTAGAATGACCATGTAACTACAAGGAATGCTCAAGAAGCTAAAGAGAAGGAAACAAAAATGTTTGCAGAGAGTTCATCATCTAACAACAATACTGGAATGGATGTTAGCTATGAAGGCATATCACTCATTTTTGCCAGAAAGGAGTGAAAACCATGGTACCAATCACCAGAATGACGATGTAATTACAAGGATTGCTCAAAAAACTAAAGAGAAGAGGAAAAAATGCTTGCAGGGAACTCATCCAGCTTCCGTAATGTTTTGGTGGATGTTTGCTATGAAGGTTCTCAGAGATTCCTCTTTTTGCGAGAAAGGAATTAAAACCATGATAAAAGTTTATCAAAACATTACCATAGAGCGAATAAGGAAACCCTGAACGTTAAGCTGTTCAATGGAAACGATTGGACTTTTCAAAAAGACTATGCCCCTGATCACAAGACGAAGATGCCCCAGGGGTGGTTGTAAGAGAATGCACAGGACTTTATAGAACACAAAAACTGACCTTCCAGCCGTCGAAATTTAAATCCATTCGATAATAAATTGGGATCAGTATTGGAAGCAAAGGTACGCCGAAAATGGCTTTTCAAATATACCAGTCTTATAAGTTTTTGAAGGAAAGTAGCAAAGGAGATTCCCACGGGATCATGTATACCTCGGTAGATGATTGGCTAGAGATTTAAAGTTCAATGAATTTAAAAAAATGATCCTTTTGAAAAAAGACGCAATATGTTAAATTTAAAAGAAAAATAGAAATCACTTGATAATTTCTTTCAGGTCTATAAAGAAATTTAACGAACGTCATATACAAAAGTGTATTTTTGTACATCATCGAATGACAAGAAAGAAATCAACGAATTTCAATAAATATGCAAATGAACCTTTCTTGGTACTTAAGAATTACATCGTTTAACAATTTGCTAACATTGTTAACATTGCTACATTGCTAAATGTTACAATATGCAGCCGATAATGAAATGCCGTTCCATACATATTCAAACACAGAGGTCTTGTTCGTGCATGCTCCACATTTTTTTTATAGGCTACACCAGTGCTGGGCAGAATTTTCTAGGGTACTGGCTACTTCTAATTTTTTCAAGGTGTTGCGGTCCACCCAGGGGTATGGGTTGTAACGTCGTGAGTAGTTAGCAAAAAAGAAAATTTGTCACAGCTTCATTTTAAAATTAAAGCAGTATTTATTTGCTTCATAGGTTACTAAAAAGTCCAATAAATATGCCAAGCCAGGTGGACAGTCTATTTCATGGGAGTTTAATCCTTTTCCGAAAGACCCCTGCTAATCCCTTTTCTTTTCAGGGCCCTCTCCAGTTTTCTCCATCCAGGGCTCTACATCAAGTTTCCATCCAGGGCCTCCTTTCTCTGTTCCATCCAGGGCTCGATATCTGCGTCTCACTCCAGGGCTTCTATCTGTCTCACTCCAGGGCTCTATCTCTGTTTCCATCCAGGGCTCCTTCTCTGTCTCAAAATCAACCCCTTTTAAACACTAGGGGCGGGTCCACAACTCGCCCCTCGTCTTTCTCATTGGCAGGCCAAAAAAAGGTCTGCCCTCGTCCCCGGGCCACATTCGTCTCCTATTTGTGCGGCAAACACAAACACATTCCTGGTCTGTCTGGAGAATCTAAGGGCACCATAATTCTCATCTAACTTCTGAACACTCTTATTCATCACACCACCTGGGTTTTATAACCTCATTCTCTCGGCACCGGCTTTCATAAAGGCTTCGCTTATATGTCAACCTATTGTCACCGGCTCTCTTTAGATATTGTAACTTCCAGACTCAATGTCGGCGTTTGTCCGAGGTCAGACAATAAAAAATGACCCCATGGCCACGTGCTCTTGTCACCTAACGTCTGTTTGGAGCCATAAAACTTCGTATGAATAGAAAGGTGAGGTTCACCCCAATCGAAGACGTCACAAGGTGTAGTGAGCAGTGGCATAATGGAAAATATTGAGGCACCCCTGAAAAATCAGGTTTTGGGCCCCAAGCCCAAATACGTACTTAGCGTCAGTCAAGCTTTGGGTCCCCTAGAGTCCCTGCCACCCCACAGTGCGGTATTTGCGGGGGTGTACGTTACGCTCTACTGATAGTGAGCTAACAAAAAGTCTGCAATAAAGTCGGATCTCCATTTTTCTATCCTCTATTTAGCGAACTGTTTCCTGGAAGTAAGAAAATTTTACGATTTTCTTCGTAAAATAACCTCCAAATAACGAAGTACATTTTCTACTTGATGAACATTTTCTCTTTTGATTCGATTTTTTTTTTCTCCGTATTTTTAAAATATTTCTAGACCTTCAAATGATGAAATGATTATTAGGTCTTAGTGAAGGCGGTCACCTAAAATGCATCGGTGGTCCACCGGTCGATCGCGTTCGACTTAATGCTCACCCTCGAGGCTACACCGTTCCGCATATGTAAAGGGCCGACTACTTTGGGAAACCCTGATTTTAAAAGCGCATAATGGTAATTTTCATGATATTTAGTGTCATTTTAGATCAAGTATACATTTTCTTGCGCATGTAATGATAAAAGCTTTAAATACAATATTTCGGCAAAAATGAACTTAGAATAACCTTTTTCCAATGTTCTCCTTTGTAAAAAATGCTTCTATTGTATTAATATTTTGCCTATATTCAGCTCAGGGCCTCTCTACAGAGGCTCAACTAGAATGTTTGGGAAAAGCATAACTCGGAAGTCGGTTTATCCATGTTTTACGAAAATAGATAGAGAGGAGAAATTTTAAGAAAAAGACGCCGGTAATTTTTTCAATTGGTTGTAACTCTGAAAATAATGTGATTTGTTTCAAAATCATAGTTGAGTCTCTGTACAGAGGTCTGAGTTATAGACAGGCAAAAATATTAATACAATAGAAGCATTTTTACAAAAAGGGGAACATTTGGAAAAGGTTATTCTAAATTAATTTTTACCGAAATATTGTATTTAAATAATTTTTTGTCGTAATGTCCTCAAGACAAATGTATTACTGTGATTCTAATCTAAGTGACACTAAATATCATGAAAATGATCCATTTATGCTGTTTAAATCATGGTTCCGAACGTAGTCGGATACCTTAAAACACAACATTTCTTGACTGTGAATGCTCGAAAATAATAGCATTGCTTGTAATTTTCAATATTATTTATACTCTAATTTTGTTGGAGAAAATAACTAAAATTTGTGATCTATTTTCTACGTAAAAGAACACAGAGGAATATTTTGATCTAACCAGAGGCGTAACTATCGCCGTATTATCCGTATCAATGATATGGATCCCCCAAGTTTCAGGAGCTCCAACATGTGTGTATGTAAGAAATTGTAAAATGTTAATATGTTCCCAAAAAGGGAATGCAAGGAATTTTGATACAGGGTCCATTCAAGACTAGATACGCCAGTGGATCTAACTCTGTATAAATAATGTAATACGGTGTTTCTCAAACTGTGGGGCGGGCCCCCCTAGGGGGCGTGATAACCCTACAAGGAAGGCTCGAATATATCGAAAAGTCGAAAACAAAAGATTATTTTTTAAAAAGAAAATTAATAATTTACTGAAAGGAAGCAAAACAAAATACATTCTGACATCATAAAATACAGATCTATACTGATATAATACACTTATAAATGTATCAGTACTGCACAATGTATTTCATAATTAATTTAACAATGCTAAGTTAACCCGCGGTCACTCGCGCCTGTTTTTGCTACCGTCGTCACTCGCGGGGTGTGTAGAGAACACCCCAAACTTTTAACACGTGTATTTAATTAGGAAAATTAAATTAAGTCATTATGATACATATTTATAAAGTACAAGATGTGTGACATAGCCATCCTGCGATAGCTACGACGTGTTGGATCCGCGTAAGCTAGAGGTGTGGGATTATCTAAAGGATGAGACATTTTATAATTCTTAATACAACTTTTTTATTGAGAATAACTTAAATTACTTATATCTAATGAACAACTTTCTTTAAGTGAGAATAAGCCACAAATTAGACTGAATATTTAAGTCAGATCGCACAACTAGATCACTTATCCTAAGTATAGTTAATTATCTGCCTAATCTAGCTTTCTATATTATAATATCACTTAGAAAGTAACCCTCCTACCTTGGTTGAAGACTCCTCTATTCTGCTTCTTGTAAATAGGTGTACTCAAGTACTATTACTCTTCTTTATGTATATTACTATCGAAGGTGGGCGTTTCCTTCTTCCTTGTGAGTAGGCCGTCTAAACGCTTATTCCGAACTGTTCCGCACTAAGCTTTCTCTAAGATTGCCATCCTCTCTCACTAAACCTTCTATCCTTTTAAAGTATATCTTATTTGCATTTTTGCTTTGTTTTTCTTCTTGGTATTGGGTTGGAAAAGTTTTGCCATTAATCGTGGCCGTCAAAGAACGTAGGAGTTATGTTAGAAGAAGAACGCGAGAGATGTCACAGATGTTTTTTCTATTATACAAATAAAATTATTGAATTTATTGCATACAAATGAGACTAACATTAATTTAAACTAAACAAACAAAATTTTCGTTTTAAAACGCATAATTCTATATTTTTTTCATAAACCAGTATAAAACGTATATACCAGTAATAAATATACTTTATAATTAATGAGATAATGATAGTAGAAAGTAGAAAAATAATATTTTAATCATTTTCCAAACATTCAGAGCAGACTGTATACAATTGCTCAACTTCTCGCGGGAGTTCTCAGCCCCCAGATTAACTTTTGAAGGTCATTACATTCAAATCGTTTGACAAAGAGGGATGGCATCAGGCCTGAAGGTTTAATGACCAAAAATGTGAAGCTACAGAAAAATTCGTGGTTCTGCGCATTCTTTTTAGAATCCTGGGAGGACTTTCTTGTTGCTGGGGTGTACAGAACACCCCGCGCGAGTGATCGCGGGTTAAGAACAAGTTTAATAATTACCAGTGACCCTATGGGAATGCCATAAAATTATATGCAAAATTTAATACTTATCTTGACAATTTGTACGATTTATAATTAAAGTCGTATTGTAGCTTTACGTCAAAGTATATTATTATTGAATTCGATGCATGCTATTGTATGGAGGGGGGCGTGATGAAAATTATGATTGAAAATTGGGTCGCAAGTATAGAAAGTTTGAGAAGCACTGATGTAATAAGTACCCAAAAGACTATTTATTTAGCAAAATGGCAAAACAGGAAGCATTGTAGATCTGCCAGACAGCATTTAGATTTGAACTTGTGGTTATTGGTATTTATGTATTCTACCGTTGATTGATATCATCAGATCAAAAGAAGTTGCCAAATGCCGCGATTAGAAGCCAATATTCAAAAACCATTTCCTCGCATGTTCGAGCAATTACGATGACATTGCTCGACATTTGGCAACATTTTTTAATTTGGCAAAATTGGTCGATGGTATAATGCGAAAAGGTACTTATGTATTATCGTAACAATCGGCAACGTTCAAGATAACTCGCCAAGGTGGCAACCCCAATTTTGAATGTGTCGCGGGAGCTGAATTGGCAATCATGGGCTTCGTTTCATTTAATGTCACCGATAGGTTGCGATAATACATATCATGGTAAGTACCCATTTCTTTATTTCATCAATTGAGATAAATTAGTAGAAATTAGTAAAAATTATTTCTAACAGATTTGGGTACTTTGTACTATCACGTGGTAACTAGCCAAGTTGGTAACCACGATTCTTCATGTGACATATGCACGGAATTGCAACCATGTACTGGTTTCATATAATGTCGCGAATATGGTTGCAATAATACGTAAGTACCCATATTTGATTTTACTGGCAAAAAATAAATAACGAAATAAGCTAAATATCAAACATTATCTTTGAAATAAATAACGGTACTTACGTAACATCGCAACCATACTTGCTACATTTTCTGAAGCGAAGCACATGGTTGCCAATTCAGCGTGTAAGACGCATGCAATATCGGGGTTGCCAACTTGGTGAGTTATCTTAAACGTTGGCATTGTCACAATAATACGTACCTAAAGTACTTGGAGACACTTTTCGAATAGTTATTTTTCATAAACTTACTAGCTAACCTTAATAAATTCTCAAATACGTACGACTGATTCACCAGGTTGGTACAATAACATTATAATAAGTGACCATCTAAGATCTACTGACCTCCATAAGTCTATTTCGCGCGATTTCAAAAACTTACCAAAAACAAATAGCTGATAAATATAGAATTAATCCCACTCTATATACCATAATTAACGCCAGTGAAAGCTAATCCTTTCGTTGGCCAACAATATCCTTCAACAATATATTCAACTATAGTATTTGTTTAATCGCACCGTTTGGTGAAAACGGTCAAAAGGATAATGTGTCAGTACCGATAACTAACAACTAATAAATTTTGTTTTTGCAGTTGATTGCAATTGCCTTGTGTATGGTTTCTCTAATTTATGTGGTCTTCGCAGCACCCACCCATCAACCGTCAACACAAAGTCAATCCACGTATTTCAAGAGATACACCGGTGCCCTTGGAGATGTTCTCATCTTGAAATATTATGAATGAAATAAGCATTTCGTTTTCCAGGAGAAAGTCTGCCCTGTAATGGAAATTGACGAAAGCGATAGTGATGAATAATCGGTAAAATAGAGACAAATTGTATGCTTTAATTTCAGTTGCATAAATGCATTGTAAAAATAAAAGGTTTTCGTTAAATTGTATCATGTTTGCTTTCTATTAGCGAAGTACTGTTACTTTTTATTTTGATGGTGATGATGTCGTGTCCAGGACGGGACTAAATCAAACAGTTCTGTAGCGGTATCTAAATAAACCAGTAATAGCCACCACGCGATGACGATCGGGTTGGCTTTATGGCTAAGATACTCGTTTTAAGAACAGAAGGTGCTCAGATCGAATCTTCCTACAGTTCTTTGGGTGCAGACCGGCAATCTATTCATTGAAATTGGCATTCATTGTATTTTGATTTTAAATAAATTTGATTTCCACTTGCTGTGGATGGAAAGAGTAAGATTCCTGCGCAGTTAGAGACCACGTCGTCTGACCATGAGTCTAAATTAGAAGATGTAATGATTGTAATTAGCGACATTTATGTCGTGTAGAAATAAAAAACCAAAAGTAGTCAATGCAGAAAATAAATTGTCTGATTTTATTTTATCTCAATAGCTATTCTAAGCGATTGAAACCCATAAAGTGCATTGTTTTTGTGCAATAAGAATGCGTAAGATCTAAATAGATCTACTATCAACCAATTTCTTCAAGTTAAAAGCCGTCGCCAAATGCCGCGATATTCAGGCAATAGTGGAAGCCATTCCCACTCATATTCAAACACAATAATAACGATTAGTATTTGAAGATATATTTTGAATCGGTGATGTCTTTTGATTTGGTGATATTAGTCAACGATATGTGTGTGTGTGTGATACGTAAATGGGTACTTACGTATTAGCGCTTCACCGCGTACGACACATGAAATTAGGGCTGCTAACTGGGCGAGTTATTAATAAAGTTGGCAATTCTTTCGATAATACTTAAGTTAATATAGTACCCATAAATGGTTAGATGTTTTATTTTTAAATGAGCAATATTAAGCGTAAAAAAGTAAAATACCAATTGAATTTCAATTTTTAATAATAGAAAGGATCTCATTGATTGTTAATGAATATTTGGTCCTTGCGTATTATACCGTCGAACGATTTCTTCAAATAGAAAGACTTCGCCAAGTGTTGTGATATTCACCTAAGAGTTGAAAACCGTTCCTGTGCATCACTAGCGTAGCTAACTCTGAGGGGGTCCTGTATCAAACTTCATTAGGGACCTTTTTTAGATATGGCAGCCCTGTTAGTGGACTATAGTTACACATGTTGGGGCCAATGTAGCTTGGGGTCCCCGTATCATTGATACAATGGTAGCTATGCCCCTGATCTTCTTGTTCCAAGCCAATAATAATGATGACTGCATTTGGCGAAATTTGTTGATGGTATAATATGTATGTACCAAATATTTAACAGGAAGTAAAATGTCATTAATAGAAATTGCTGTAAGATTTTATCAGGATTTTCGGAATTATTAATTTAAAAACAGTCGTGTTTAATAACAAGAACTAAATTTTTTCTCTGAGAGAAATTCTATGATTATTATTATTATTGGGAACAAAAATGGTTAAAAAAATTACTTTTAACTGTCTCATTCCGACAGGTCTTTTATTTTTTTAAATTTTTTTTAAAAGTATAAAAACACAAGTAAACAAAATAAATTTAAATTGCATTTACTGTAAAACATTCAAAAATACAGTGAAAACCATTTAACCTAAAACTGAGGGAAAAAATATTTTTCCGTGTTAAAGGATATTGCAAAAGAACAACATATATTCAAAAAAAAAATTAAGTTTATTATAGTACATTTTATTTACCTTGATATGTCTATGTCTTGATATGTATTTAATAAAAATCAATGAAAAAAAAAACACACATTCACAAGAACTTAATGAAATTTAATAAGAAATTTTTTAAAAGTTTTTTTTGAAAAACAAAACAGGATACTTTTCTTTGCATTTGCCTTTTTAGTATCAAATTGTCAATAAATTGTTCGATGTCGTCCATTTTTTATTCATTTTATCATTGGGATGTGCGTCTAAATAATTAAGCATACTTTTCATACAATGGAAAACGTCTTCCAATTAATCTGTATAAGAAAACTAAGGCTCCTCTCCCATTCTTTCAAGTTACCCCCCCAAGAAATGAAATTAGCCATACAATTTTGATATTGTGCATTTGGGTTATATTCAAGTTAAAGCAGAGGGATTTCTCTTTGGAGGAGTCACTCAGTGGCGTAGCCTGGAGGGAGAAGGGGATTCAGAGGGGTCATGGCTCCTGGGGGCTTATGAGAAGAGGCGGTGGAAAGCACAGCGCGATATGTAAACTCAAAAAACATTTCAAACTCCAAATCGCGCCCACGCTACGAAACTGACGGAAACGAGTGAAAGATTTAATACACGCAACAGATAGATGCAGGAAGTTTATTAGTCGATATGCAATCGCATTCGTTTTTATGTTACTAAGGCTTCTGGCAACCGGTACTGAGTGAAGTCAATGATGCTCAAAATTATTTGCAAACAGAGGGACTAAATATCTATCAATGTGCTAAAGAAATACGTGCTTTACAGACCATATTAGAAGTAAAACGAGAAGAATTCATGGATGACGCTTTAATATGTGCTAAAAGTTTATGTGAAGATGTTGAAATTTCTTTTGAACCCCCAAGACGAATCAGGAGCAAGCACATATTTGGCGACGGAAGTAAAGATGTTCAGTTATAGTACGAAGATGACTTGAGGCGAACAATGTTTTCTTCAATAAACAGATTAACTGCTGAAATTCCTGAAAGATTCCGACAGTTGCAGAATCTAGTGCAAAAATATGCCTTTTCAAGGTCAGAAGTGATATTGAGCATAGACGAACTTAACTTAGATCAAGCTCTTCAAGACACAAATAAAAGAATTACAACTTGAACGCGTACGTTTACAAGCTTTCGTAGAGCTGCAACAGACCCAGGCTGTAAAAAAGAACTCATTAGGTCCAGTTCTCTGGGTTTATTAAAATATATTATTGAGTCCAAACTTGAAGATGGTTTTCGTAATGGCGTCAGTGCCGGAAACGAAGAAAAAAAAAGGGGTGGGGTTTGATGGTCTCAGCTCCAGTTCGAAAAACCCTAAAAAAAAAACGATTTTTCCGTAATAGCGTGAGGGACGCTGAAAACACACGTATTTACACAAAAGCATAAAACAAAGAAAAGAGTAAAAAGAGCATTTCTACGAGAAAAAGACAGTAAAATAAAGGGAAAACAGCATTTTAAAAATGATAAAAAATCACTTACCTCACTCTTTTGGGTTTTTTTCCCCGCAGTTTCTCCTTCTCCTCCAAAGTTCGAGCTCTCATTTACTCATGCAACCATACAAATCTCACGGCAAAACATATACCATTTCACCACTGTGTTTTTATTAATTTCTAAATCTCATTCACTACAAACTCATTCACATACTCTTGCCAAACCAATGTGACATAACCATCTGTCGATAGCCATGTCGTGGGGGTTCCACGTAAGTTAGAGGTGTGGGATTATCGGAAGGATGAGACATTCTATAATTCTTAATAAGACTTTTATTAAGAATTTAACTTAAATTACTTATATAACGAACAAACTTATATTAAGTGAGAATAAACCAAAGTATGCCGATTTATTTAAGTCAGATCGCACAACTAGGTCACTTATCAAAATATAACTAATTATCTGCCTAATCTCGCTTCAATATTAAACTAGCGTTCAGAATATAATTCTCCTACCTTGGTTGAAGACTCAACGATTCTGATACCTTCAGGTAGACTTATATGCTCGTGTGCAATAGTTCCTCCTTGTAAATATTAGCGAGGGTGGGCGTCTCCGGGATTCTTGAGTAGCCGTCTATATATATATATATATAATCTCACATCTACTTGTTCCGAACTAAGCTTTCTCTAAGATTGCCATTAATCGTGGCCGTCAAAGAACGTAGGAGTTATGTTAGAAGAAGAACGCGAGAGATGTCACACCAATACCTGGTTAATCGCAAGATCACACAAATGCTCAATCTACTATCACTAAACCACGTACCTTTTTTGACACTCCGACAAACGAAGTGGGGATTCTCTTTCGACTGCACTCGACAACGCCGTTCAAAATCATCTATCGTACCCTTTCATTCAACCAAACGCATATCCTTTTTACACTTCGGACCCTCATATCTGGAAGGAATTAATCTTTCTCTTTCATAACCCAATCTAAAACAGCCTTATTTCATTTTTCTACAAGCAAACAAAAAACCTGTGGTTGCCTCACTTTCAAGCAATTTTCTTTCGAACCATTCCAACCGGTGCAAAATCAACAAAAATTGGGCACGTGAGAAGAAAGTAAGCGCGGGGGTGACCGACTGTTGCAGAAAAGCAGGGTAAAAGGGTGAAAATGGACGATGACCACTTATCCCCCGTTTTTTTTGTTGACGGTTTAGGGTTGCCATTTTTTAGCCACCGGACTGTCAGAAGGGTTGCCATATTGTAAACTTTATCGCCAAAAATTAATTTTCTTTTAATTAATTTAGAAATAATTAATTATTTCTAAATTAATTAAAAGAAACCCTAAAATTCTCGAACTTATCACTAAGCTTAAATCATCAGAAACAAAGAAAAAAACCTATCTTTTAGTTGAAACTTTGCTTGAATAAAATTAAACTAAGATAATATACCCTCCCCCCTTTTTTTAATCAATTTAATTCTCATTTTAACGTTATTCTAGGACAGAGATGGCGAACCTTTAAGGATCAACGTGCCATTTTTTCTAAAGAAATGTTTAATGATTCACTGACGTGCCATCAAATAATTTTGACTTGCGATTATTGGGAAAATAATAAAACTGAAAATACTAGCAACTCAAAACTTTACTACGAAAAAAAAAACGTTTTGTATTATATAGTGATAAATATTTTATATATATGAAATTCAGAGTAATGTGATTTCTGTGTTACATATTAGATGAAAAACAACTAATATTAGGATTTTAAGTTGTTACTTTGAGTAGAATGCATACTGAATTGGAATCCTCTGTCAAATGGTTTCTAAGAGAGTCTTTAATGTTATTCATCTCTGAAAATAATGACTCGCAGGCATAAGTAGATGAAAATATGGTTTAAAAGCATGAGGCAACTTCTTCAAACAGTTAAATGCATCTGGAATCAAATTCCATGTTTCCAAAATTTCGTTCCTAGTATTTTTACCTATATTGCTTGTTAATCTTTCTATTTCATTCAATTCCAACTTTTTCCTTGTTCCAATAAACTTTTAAGTCCATATTGAACTACACTGTAAATCAAACAGTTGCATTTCCAATTCTTCATTTTCCAACTAATTACGTTCAGTTTATCGAAAGAAGTCACATCAGGGTACATAATAAACTTGAGAATTTTTGATAATTCTTTGAACGGAGAAAATCTTGCTGAAAACTTTGAAGAATTAACTATGGAAAGAAATTCTTCAATAACTTTTTCTTCGTCTGGTTTCTCATGTACACCTAAATCTTTGATATTTTTTACTTTGTGATCGGTGGCGTGCCCAAAATACTGTCTCGCGTGCCATCAGTGTCACGCGTGCCATTGGTTCACCATCCCTGTTCTAAGACTTCTCTTATTATTTCAATAATTCTAAATTTTTAACTCTGAAAAGGGCAGAAAGTCCAAAACAGATCACTAGCATCAGCCACTAGAAATGTTCGTTTCAAGAAGTCAAAGTGTTTCCTCTCCCAGCGTACGCTATTGGTTCTTGCCTCCCGAAGCCACGCCTCCACCCAACTAGCCTAGACTGCAGCACCAAGCCACTGGTCGTTTCCGTATAGAGGACCGTGGACTGCTGAGCAGTCTGTATGCTCTGTGTATGTCTAAGATGCCTTTTCATGATGTTCCTGATTTCGGATGACGTGGCAACAGGAGCTACAGTATTCACTTTATTTTCTTCGCCGGAATCTGCATCGATGATACACTGGTGTGCAAAACTTAAGCAACAATGTAAAAATTTAGCAGATAGCCATGAAATTGCAGAAAAGGAGGTCTGGAGTTCAGTACAGTGAACACGTAAGTCAGTAGAAACGTCATGCGTATGCAAATATCAGGAACAAAACGTCAGAAGCGATGTGAGCGTACGCAAAACGCGTGATGTCGGCGCGCGCTGCTCAACAGTAGAATGAAATGAAGGACGGAAACGCAATTCACCATATTCTCTGCAAGTGCCAGTGAGTCAGTTCGTGAAATATGGCTAGAAGAAATCATCTGGATGACTTCACACGTGGAAGAATGATCGGAAAGCTGGAGGAGGGCGTACTGTCACCAGTGTAGCTGCAGAGATCGGAATCAACAAAAGTGTCGTTTCGCGCGCTTGGAAAGTGTTCCAAACCACAGGGTACAGCTGTTAGAAGGTTGGTGTGGCCGCCGAGGACGACAACTGCAGGGGATGACCGATATATCATCCTGCAGGCGAAAAAGTTCGACAGCAGTCAGCAAGATCCATTGCTTAGAAACTCTGTACAGCAACAGAGTGTAGCGGTTTACAGTGGCCAGACGCCTTCACAAAGGGGCCTGTTCACCCGCCGTCCTGAACGCTCCTCCCGTTGAAAGATGGCCACCGAAGCCACCGTTTACAGTGGGACAGAGAGCACAAAACTGGACAACTGATCAATGGAGTCTTGTTCTCTTTACGGATGAGAGTCGGTTCAGTACCAGAAGCGATTCTCAACGCGTTTTGATTTGGAGAGAGATCGGGACCCGGTTTTATCCCAGTAACATCAAGGAAAGACATCGTTACGGTGGTCCTGGAGTTCTTGTCTGGGTTGGCATTATGCTGAACGGCGGAACTGAGCTTCCCATTTTCGACAGAGGGTCTGTAACCGGGGATAGCTATTGTGAGGAGGTACTTCTTCCCCATCTGCATCTTTTCCGAGGTGCCATTAGCCCAGACTTCATCTTTATGGATGACAATGCACTGCCACATCGCACTCTTGCTGTTGAGGAGCTGCTGGAAAGTGAAGATATCACTCGAATGGATTGGCCAGCGTGCTCCCAGATTTAAATCCCATCGAACATGTGTGGGATGCTTTGGGGAGACGTATTGCCACACGCTCACATCATCCGGGTACAACCAACAACTCAAACAGATGTTGATTGAGGAATGGGCACTCCTACCTCAAGAAATGTTGCACCAGCTGGTTCTGAGCATGCGGAGACGGTGCAAAGCAACCATTGTAGTAAGGGAGGGCATATACCATATTAAGGAACATCTGCTTTTGTTCTTCCTGTTGGATAGACAATCATGAGTCACGATACTATGCGTTCAATAAAGCTTGTTTTGTTTGATTCCATACCGTATGCGTTGTATTCCTTTTTCAGCGCCGATGCTTTCGTCATCCTTTACGCCATAATACTCCCCCCTCATTTAAAAATTTCTTGTCTCTCAGATGTTTTTTTCGTAAAAGTTATGGCAATAAACCCACCTTTTGCTTAATTTTTGGCACACCAGTGTTTTTTTTGAGTTTTTAAACAAACTCGAAATGTCTTTATTTTGCCATAATTGGGGCTGTAAAAGGGCATTATCATGCTGTACTGAAACAAAATTTTTCCCGATAATACAGTAGGGGCAGTTCAATAACATAGAAATTTTTCTCAAACATTTCATTAAGTGTCTGGCGTTTCCGTTTTTTTTGTTCACTTCAAAAGGAAACCCTTTTTCACCCCTAAGCAATTTTTTCGTTTTAAGAGAAAAAAATGCATGAAAATACATTGTAGTTTGTCGGAACCGCTGTATTATTTCCTGTTAACCGATATTTCGTCTTAAGGGAATTTGGAAACCTCTATACCGACAATATTAAATTGGCTTTTTTTTGATGTCCCTTTTTTCTAAAAAATCTTTTAAATGTACATGCTTGAAATTTTTTTCATAAAAATTAAAATTACACCTTTCTAAAATTTATACTAAAATGAACTTTTAGGAAATTTTTTAATTTCTTAATAATTTATAAAATTTTTTTATCAAACATTGTGTAACTTAACCCATTTTTCACAAAAAAAAATTTGTAAAAAAAATTTTTTGGGAGTTTTTACAAAAAGCTCTTTTCAGTATAGATTAACCATCACTATAAATAGAAATAAAAAATTTTACATACCTGTAAAACATTTTTTTTCCAGAAAGGTCATCAAAACATGAAAAATTTACATTTTGAGATAAATGAGCTTTAATGTATAATTACTTTTTTTAAAATATTCCCCCCCCATACTCCAAATGATCTACATTGTTTTTAATGTCATCATCATATCTCTTTCCTTTCAAAGTTTTTTTTTCTTTCCAAACTTCCTTTGTTTTTTGAAAAAGGGGTATTTAGCCTTTGACAAGCCCCCCCAATTTCCCGAGGCGCTCCATTTTTCCCTGCCGTGTAATCACCAGGCTCAATATTAAGATTCCTCGGAATTTCGGTTTTGATACATTTCCCTCTACATGCATCTATTTGTAGAAATATTTTCTTCGGTACCCGAGATCATATTACGTTGTGTACACTTTCATTGGGATTTTGTGTACCTCCATGTAAACACTTTCTTAGCAATTCTGAATTAAATATTTTGATTTCCAACATTCATTCAACTTTTAGGCAAAAACAAAATACTTTGTTTACATTTCTCTCTCCTTTTAAATGGGCGTGGCCCAGTTTCAATGATTATATAAAAATGGGTTTTAAGGACTTCTAATTACCCTGGAGGTTCAAGTAAGATATTTTTAGAAGGGTTGAATAAAATCTATACAATTTGAAAATGTAAAAATCTCAAAATTGTCACATTAAGAAGATTTTTGGTTCCTAAAATACCTTAAGCGTTTTCGCGTTAATCGTATTCCCCCTTATAATAATCCCTCCCCATATTTTATGCCTTAAATCAAGGTGATTAAATAGGTTTTTACTTTATTTACTAACAAGAAAAACTATTAATAAAATACTTTTAAGCACTAAACAAATATCACGAGAGAAATACATAAAATTCAGTAATGGGTTCAGTAGTGGGCACTGCAATCGCTTAGCGATTGCCCCGTCATTATCAAATAAACAATAACAGCTAATCGTATTACACTTGTGGTTGTGTGCTAACCATCGATTCTGCTTGTATTCAAATTTTATAATTTTTAAAATTTTTTTAGTACTCTAAATATTTTTAATATGTTTTATAGTCTTTTGCTTTTTTCGTACAGTTATTAATTATATACATAGTTTTAGTTTAAAGTATTAGATTTAAGCCTACTATATACATCTGTTCTTTGACCTCGTGTCGTGTTTCAATATTCACCTGCATTGTTGAAACAATGTTATTGTTTTAAAAATGACCTAAGTTTGCGTCAAAAATAGATTTTCAGCAAAACTGGCCAAACCGTGTCTTCATTGTTACAACAATGCAGACGAGAATTGTTCTTTTTATCGTTTTTATTTAATATCTTTTCAGATAATTGTAATTTAAGAAATTTTTAAATAGTCAGACTGTATTCCTCGGATCATTTTCCATTTTTTAGTATTTTCGGCGGGAAATTTTGGGGTTTTCCCGGTTTCTTGAAAAAGATAGCCAATAAATATATACGTTTGTTTACGTATAAATTTTAAGGGAACACGCATCCAAAAATAGGCAGCCAAAAATAGTTAACTGTAAAATTTTTTAATTCATTTTTTAAACAAAAATGGATAAAAATTTTTTTAAAAAATTAAAGGCTGTATTGTATTTTTTAAAAAATTAAATTTTTAAAAATAAATTTGTAGATAGTTTTGTTTTCTTGTGAATAAAACTAGATTAATTAATAGATTAACTAGATTAAAAAAATTAAATTTTTAATAGTAAAAATTTTGGAAAAAAAAAACCCCTTATTCGGGGGGGTTTTTTTACTTGAAAAAACCCCTTACAACGCCGGGCTAAAAAAGGGGGGAAAAAGGAAAATGCAAACTCTGACAAAAAAAAAGGCTGTCTGACAAAAAAATGGAAGAATTTTTTGGAAAGGGGAAAATTTAAAAGACAAAAATATAGAAATCAGTCACAGCGCGCATGGCCCCACCTGGGAAACCCGGGGCTGGAAAGAAAGGGGAAAATCTCCACGGGGGTACAGTTATACCCACGAAAAAAACCCGTGCAATGCCGGGCTAAATGGAGAGTAACAGAATCGTACAACGGGGTATACATGTGGAAGAAACTTCGAAAGAGAATTTTAATTTTAATAAAATCAAAATAAGTACCGATAGTATAGCATAGTTTTAAAAAAAATAGAATGTTAGTGCACAGTGTGTTGGTCCATTAAAATGTTTAATCATTACACACAACGTTCTTGATAGCAAAATTCGTGGCGAAGCTCCCAATACCGCAATAAAATATTTTATTACTTATCAGCGACACTGACGGTGCAGTGTGGATTAATGCTTAACAAAGGCCTTTAAAAAAATGATTTTTGCTTAAGTTGCTTTACAAATATTTAAGTTTTAATTAAATCCTAATTTCCATGGGTCAGTTAGGCATTCGGAACCGTGACTTTAAAAAAGCGCATAAATGGATAATTTTTATGATATTTAGTGTCACTTAGATTATAATGCATGTATAAAATTGTTTTAAGGACATTTTGACAAAAAAAATTTTTTAAATACAATATTTCGGCAAAAAAAATTTAAATTAAAAAATAACCCCTTTTCAAAATGTTCTCCTTTTGTGAAATAAAAGCTTCTATTATTAATATTTTGCCTGTTAAAATAGCTCAAAACCTCTGTGCAGAGGCTCTACTATGATTTTTTAAAAAATTTACATTATTTTTTAGGTTAAAAACCCTTGGGAAAAAATTATCGTCGTTTTTTTTTTTTAAAATTTTCTCCCTCTGTTGTCGTAAAACATGGATAAACCCACTTCTAAGATACATATTTCAAAAATCATTGTCGAGCCTCTGTCAGAGGTCTGGAGGGTATAGACAGGCAAAAAATTTTAAATAGAAGCATTTTTCACAAGGGGAACATTTGAAAATGGGTCATTCTATGTTCATTTTTTTTCAAAATTTTAAATAATTTTTTTTTAATAATATTCTTTAAAAATTTAGTAATTTTTAATGTTACCTTATTTAAAGGGAATAATTTTTTTAAAAATTTTAATTTGGGGCCAAAATATGAAAAAAAAAAAATTTTTTTTCTAAAGAGGCACAATTGGTCTTTCCCCTGACCTCCCCCCTAAATTTTTTTTTTAATTTAAGGTTTTAAAAAATTTTTTAAAAAAGAGGGAAAAAAGAAGTATTTTTTGTCTAAATTTTTGAAAAGTTTTTTTTAAATTTTTACGGTTTTGATAATTTTTAAAATTTTTTTTGGGGGTTAGAAAAAATTTTTTTTAAAAGGGGTAATTTTGGGTTTTAAAACCCTTCACCAAGGGGGTTGGGTATTTTCCCTTTTTTGGGGAAAAAGTCCCTTTGAGGTAAAAATTCAAAAAGGGGAAAAAAAATTTTTTTTCGGAAAAACGTTTTAAAACAAAAGGATTTTTAAAAAAAAGGGGTTTTTTTTTCCCCAGAACTTTGGCCCTTTTCTTATTTCAATTCCCTGTGGAAAAAGAAATTTTTAAAGAAAAAAATTACTAGGAAGGGTTAAAACCAATTTTAAAACAAAATTTTTTAAATTCCCCTTTTAAAATTTTCCCCCCGTGGAAAAAAAATTTTTTTTTTAAAATTTTCAAAAATTTCATTTAAGTTAAAACTGGGAAATTTATAATGGCCCAAAAATAGGTTTGTTTTCCCCACAAATTTTAGGAATAAAATTTTTAATGGTTTTTTAGAAAATTTTTGGGATTTTTTTTTTTTTTTACTTTTTTTTTACTTTTAAATTTATTTTAAAAATATAAATTTTTTCATTTCTGTGAAGAAAATACCTAACTACTAAAACTAAAATTAGATGGTAGTGGGCGCCCGCCGACAGGTTTTTCCCCCAAGGAAGGGAGGAAAAGAAAAAACAATATGACGGGAAAATTTACCCAAAAACCGAAATCTCACCCCAATGGTGAGGGATGGGGAATGCCCCCCAAACACAACGTTCTAACGAAGCAGAAAACCGGCGGGGCGGAGGGGAAAAAGCGCCCGGAAGGAAAACGGGGCGGGCCCGAAGCGTTTTAAACAAAAAAGGTGACAGTTCCCAAATAACAAAAAGGGAAAGATGCGTTTCGGGGCTGCTTTATTTTTAAAAGTGTGAAAAAAAAGTGTAATTGACGTGTTATGGGGGGGAAGCAGGTTTCTCCACTTCGTTGAAGAGTTTTTGCATATTTAATTTTTTTGGATGAGGATAAATAAAAAATTTGGGGTTTTTAAAAATTGGATTGTCATGAGATTCTATAGATTTAAAAAAATTTCTAAAAGTTTAGTGATGTAATTAGAAATCCCCATATGTGGTCGTTTTGGGAAAAACTTTATTCCGGGCGTACCAAAATTTTCGTTTGGGGCTGGGCATAATTTTTTTTTTGAATTACTTGGATTATTTTCATGTGTTGGCAGCCTTTCCGGGCCGGGGAAGCGTAAATGATCACTGGGCTCAAAACTTGTCTATAAAAGTTTTCTTTATTTTCTAGAAATGGGTGACCTTCTCCCGACAAGGGAGATGGCTAAAAAATATTCTACCCCCGAACTTTTCAGAGAAGTTAATGTGGGTTTTTTGGAAAATTAGGCCCTATCAATGTTAAGCCCAGATATTTTCCTGCCGAAACCCACTGGATTTTGTCATCAAAAAGGGTTTTGAGTTGGAAAGGAGGGGCAGTAATCCCCTTTTTCCCAAAATATTTAAATTTCTTGAGATTTATCTACATTTATTGCAATCCTCCCGTGTGTAAGCCAAGTTTCTAGTTTGTGGAAAAGTTTTTAAAAAAACTTTAAATTTTTTAAGAAAAAAAAATTGGGAAAAAAAATTTTCATGTAAAATAAACTGAAATCAAAAAAACAACCTTCTACGATAAGATCTCAGGAAAGACGTAGAGGATGAAACGACTACAGAGGGAAAAACCATGGGCCACCGGGATAGTTATTTTGCAATTAAACAAACCACAAAGTTTTTTTAAAATAAACAAATAAAGGAAGTTTTAAAAAAAATGAACAAAGTTAAGAATAGATAATATCAAATAGAAATATATTACAAAATAAATATATTTGGATGAATAATTAATAAATAATTGTAATTAAAATAAGGCAAAAAAATTTTTAAATATTTTTTTAAACTAATAAAAGGGAAATTTTTTAAAAAAAAATATTGAACTAAATAAAAATAGATTTAATTAGAAATAGAAATATATTTATAAATAAATTTATTGGATAAGATTCAAACATTTATTACAAATTTTCACAAAATTTTTTTTTTAAAATGTTATTAACTAAATCATTGTTTTTTTTAAAAAAATTTAAGATAATATTTCTAAAATTGATAGGTGTAGGTTACTACCCCAGAAAGGCTTTTTTTATAATGTTAAAATCAAATGAGTCTTTTTAAAAAAAATATTACTTAATAGCAAATTATTTTTTAACATTTAATTGAAGGGTTTCAAAAGTTAGCTGACCTTATTATAAGTTTTACTAATTTTAAATAGTGGGGATAAAATTAAGGTTGGGGAACAAAGTCTACTATTTTACAAATATATTTAAGCAACTATGTATCTAAAAAGTAAAAGATTCATAATAATACTTTCTTTTCAAAAAATGAAGTAGATATTTGCTAATTTGTAGTGGCCCCCCTTTTGTGGAAAACCCTTTTTAATTTACTGATAATAAGATTATTATGGAAAATAAAATTTTTCTTTTTAATACTAATTCAATAATAAAAATTTTATAAATTTTTTAATGTCTATTTAAAAATTTTGCTATATGTATTTTGAATCTTAAACATGTCTCTATATCTATGGAGTTAAATAAATCTTCAAAATCACATAGGTTCATAGAAAAAATTTTTTTTACCTTGCATATATACTTAATAATGTCCATATATTTTTAACAAAATAGAATTAAAATTTGTCAATTTAGATTGAATAATATTTTGTAGCTTTTGCCCGAAGTGTTAAAGTTTTAAAACCTTTCGTTGTTTCTAAATTTAACAGGAATTGTATGGAATTTAGGGGTTAGGAAAATATGGGAATTTAATATCCAAAATACGTAAATCTATTTTTTTTTAAAAAAAGAGATTGATTAAAAATTTCTTTTTTTTGAATTAGATTTTATAAAACAGAATTATTATGAAAAAATTTTTTTAGATATTAGTATGCCATTTGCAAATAATTGCATAAAACCCGGTATTTATCAACATAAACAATGATAAAGTTTTTTTAGGTCTGCAATTTTTTTCTTAATATTTTTGTAAGTTATATCATTATCAGTTTTTATAGTTAATGTTCAATAGTCATTTAATACTTTGCATTTAAATTCATTAAAAGCTACAATAGGAAGGCTTATTTTGATAGCTAATTTTGTAATGAAATTCCAATATCTTTTGAAATTTGATTTTTTAAAAAAGCATTGTTGTTATTATTAGGGGATCATTAATTAAAAACTAGTCCCTTTTGGACATTATATCTTCTGAGTTTTTTTAACTATATTTAAATTACCGGTTACCACATGCTTGTGATGATCATTTATATATTCATAATAATCATTACAATTACAAATAATAATATCATTTTGCAAATCATTAAAATTCATTGAAATTTAAAAAAATTGAGCTACCTATTTTTTATTGTATTTAAAAGCCTTTTTTAATGAAAAACGTTTTTTAAAAGGCAGGCAATGAACATTTATTAAATATTTTTGAGAAATTAATGTTATTATAACATTTATTCATGAAAGTATGGTACAATACTCAGTAGAACCTATTTCAAATCTGTGTTTTCAAATTAAATTTTAAAGGAATGAAAAAAATTAAAACTCCCCCAATAATTTTTAAGGCATGACAGTTTTTAAAATCATATTTTTTGATGATATCTCTAGTATCCCCAATTTTTTTTTATTTAGACCAAACATGAAATGCTTAATTTGTTTAATTTTAAAAAAGACTTTTAAAAATTTGGGCTGCAAAAATCTTTAATTTTAAAATTTCTTTTTCCACTGGAAGAGTCTATGAGTTTTTTTTTCCCCCTATTCCCTTTTTTAATCCCAACCTTATTTTAAAGTCACTATTAAAAAAAAATAATTCTTGATATCAGAATGCGGGAATCCCAAGAAAACTTTTTTCCCAAAAAGTAAATATTTTCTTTTTACGTCACAGGGATATGGGATCTGTAAAGATCCTCCCTCCCCCATCGGGATAAGTATTTTGGCGCTAAATTGGATAAAACCTGAGGGGAAAAAAAAGTTAAATTGATTTCCCCCAAAGTAAGGGTATTTTAAAGTATATGGATGTAAAATTTAATTTTTAAAAACCATATATATATAAAAAGTGTTATAATAATTAATAAAGTGGGTTTTCCCACCACAATCTTTTGAACATGTGGTACTATTTTTGAGAATAAAATACCAAATTATCGGCCTTTAAGTAAAAAATGCCAAAAAGTTCAATTTTATTTTTTTATTGTTATTATGCTTGTGAAATTTTTGGTATTTGATCTATGTAGATTAATAGGAATATTGATATTTATTAATTTTTTGGCCCAAATTATTTTTAAAAAATTACATAACTTAAAGAAACCAAAATATAAAGGGAAAATTGAAGGTTTTTAATAAAAAAAATTTTGGGGATGTATTATCATATTGTTCTATATTTAACATTGGACATGTTTTACATCTACTATTATTATATTTATTATAACGAAAATAATTTTTGTGTTGATATTGCCTAGTATCAGTATAATCATTTTTATTGGGGAAATTAATAAGATTATGAGAGTTTAATCTATTAGAAATATAACCAGGATTATATATATATATAGTATATACACCCCTTAAAGGCATCTATCGTAAGTAATGGAAAAAGGCTCTAAAAATTAACCGTGAATTATCCTTTTCTTTCTTTGTACTGCTCTTTATTTTTATATACTGTTTCCCCGATAGATTTGATATATTTTTAGGTGTTGATATGCAAAAATACGTATTTATTTCAAAATTGATTTAGGCTGTTTTTTACAATTGTATCTTGTCTATCAACACCACCACACAACAAATAATCGTGACATATCTTTTAAAATCTACCACTTTTTTTTTCAATTTTTTTCCATCAATTTCATTCAAATAAAATTTTTTAAAATGAATTTTATAGAAGTTATTTTTTCCATCCCCACACACCAAATCTTGCGTGTGTGGTGGAATATATAAAAACTGGATTTGCAAATAAAAAATCTTCTAGAGCTGCCCTTTCGACATTAAAAAAATGAATTGATAGAGGTTGGCATGGGAAAAAATTGGGCAGTAGTTTGATACAATTTTCCCAAAAAAATTTGTGGAATGGTAGGGAATATTGTTTTAAAAGCTTTTTTAGAAAAATTTTGGGAAGTATATATATATAAATTTTTAATATTTTTTGCCATGAAAATTTTAAAGGAACTGAAAAGGGTTTTATGCTCAGGGTTAAAAAATACGAGGCCCCTTTACCAAAAACGGTATTACCCCCCCCCTCAACAATTTAAAAAAAAGAGAATAATTAATTGAAAGTTCCAAAAAATTTAAAAAAAAGAGGCTATCAAAATTATTAACAACAGCCCAGAGCCTTTAAAGAAAAGTTTCCCTCCCCCGTAGCTGGGGGAACATACTACCGGTGAGAGGGGAAAGAACAAAATTGGGAAATTGGAACATATTTAATGAGGAAACCACCCCGGGAGGGGGGGGAGAGAAATTGTGTTTCCCCCAATCTGCCCTTTTTTGCGGAACGAAACGGAGTAGAACAGAATTTAAAGAAAAAAATGGAGAAAAAAAAAGCAAAAAAATGCCGGATGCTCGTGGTACATGATTTTAAAAAATAAAGGGGAAGGACAAACACTGCTGAATCGTGATAAACAGGAGGGAGTGTCGTTGAACAGCGAACAAAAAAGAGAAGGCGTTGACACAGAAAGTGTCCATAATGTAAGCCATCTGCTGGAAGATGAGAAAAAATAAAAAAATCCCCCAAAAAAAGATTGAAAAAAGGAGAATTTTATTTTGGAAAATGAAACTCCCACGAAAACCGATTCAGAAGAATGGGGGTTTAAGTCGAAGTAGTTTAAGGGAAGATGTGAAATCTTGCAAAAAATGAAAAAAAGAAAAAATTAAAGATTTTTAAATAAATAAATAAGAAAAAAAAAAATTTTTTGAAAAGAGTTCCCAAAGACTATATTTCAGGATTCCGAAGTTTTTTTAAGGACTGGGAAATGCGGGATATTTTGGGGGTGAAGAGCAGCTCTAGGGTTTTTTTGTAAAAAGGTTTGGGCCCGAGTTATCATAGGGGGGGATGACTGGGGATAGTTTGGGTTGGGGAATTTGAGGAAATTTTGGTCAAAAACTTTGTGAACTGTTTTTAAAAGAAACCCCAAGAATTTTTCCAATTTTGAGATCTTTTGTGCAAGATTTCGTTTCTGAAAAAACCAGGGAGCATTTAGAAATTTTTTCTAAGGTTTTTATTTTGAAAAACGTCTTTTTAAATGAGTTACTGCAGCAGAAGCCCAGAGGGGGAGATGCATATAAAAAAATTTGGGCCCCGAGAAATAATTTATAGAGAAAAAACCGGTCTAAAGGGGTTTCCCTTTTTCCGGAGAAATTGCAATTAAAGCGTTTGGCCCCATTCCTGCCCCCTTTTAAGGGGCAGCACGGATGGGGGGGAGAAGTTAAATTTTAAAGGTTTGAGAATGAACCCTAGGTACTTAAATTCAGTGCCCCAGGGAGGGGTTTCAAAAAATATTGAAAATTTTCCCTATACCCCTTTTTGTTTCTTGTAAAGAGGAGGTTTTGCGTTTTTTGATGCTTTTTAACTTTGATTTTCCAAGAAAATTGGCCAGAGCTGAAGCCTTTGGGATGTAATTTTGTAATCTTCAATAATTTTGAGATTACAAGTGTGTTGACTAATGATAGCAGTGTCATCCGCATACATAGCAAAAATGGACATTGTCAGTTTTCGGGAATGTCGTTAAATATAGGTTAAAAAGTCTTGGTCCCCAAATTTCCTTGGGGGAATTCCACTTTTTACCGGACGGGGGCGGGAGGGGCCCGTTTTAAACCCTAACTCTCTGAGTTTGGTAATGATTTAAAAATTTTTTAGGTTTTGGGTCCGAAAATCCAAAATCTCATCATCTTTTTAAAATTAAGCCATCATGCCAAATTTTGTCAAAAACTTTGGCTTTTGTCCACAAATAGCATACCGTGGCCTGATTTGGGTTTTTGGGAAACCTTTTGTGAACCAATTAGTGACTCTGAGTAACTGGGTTTACTGTAGAGCACTTAAGGACAAAGCCATGCTGTTCTGGAAAAAAAATTCCTGGCTAAGCAGTGGGTTTGGGTTTAGGCGGTTCAAAAAACACGAATTTTGTATGTTTTACTCAAAAATACTGAGAGGAGGGTTGATATACTTTGGGGGATTTAAAACCCTCAGAATTGGGTTTAAGAATGGGGGTTTCCACGGCCCCCCCCAACTTTTAGGGAAAAAAGCAATTTTCCAAAAGCATGTTGAAAAAGCAAAAACCATGAAAAGAAAAATTTTGTGGGAAGATTTTTTTAAAGGGTACGGTTTGTGATGAGATCAAAAAGGAGATTTGGTTTTTTTGAGATTTTTAATGAATTCCCTGTATTTCAGAGGGAGATGTTTTTCCAGATCCAAAACAGTAGGGGGAAACAAGGAATCTTTGGGCCTTCCCTTTTTATATGTGCAGAAAATCTAGGATTTTTCATCAGTATTTGGTTCAAATTGTTTTTGAAGGCCGTCCTCACCTTCCGTCCTTTTAATCGGGGGGGAACTGCGATACTGCCAAGAGCGCCCTTTTGGGGGGTGTGGGTGAAAAAGTTTTTGAGAAGGGAGGTACGCCTCCAAAGAGTGCCTGTTTCGGGAATAACCCCAATTGTTTTCTCCCATTTTTGCATGGGAGAGGTGTTGATATCACTGGCTATCCCGTTGCTTTATAGTAAGGAGTTCATTTTAAGAGCAGGGTCTCTAGATCTTTTCCAAAAAAACTCCGTACACTATTTCGTGGCCAATTTGGAGCGAAATCTAAGGGGAATTTAATAGGTAAGGTTTTTAAAATTTGGGGTTTTTTAAAAGGGTTTCCCAAATGTTTTTGAGATATTTTCTACAAGCTTTAACCCAAATTGGGAAAATGAGATGCTCATTGCTGGGGGACCCAGAATGGGGAAATGGCTTATTTTTTAAAAAGGAACCCAAGTTCTCCCAAAATTTGGGGGGAGAGTTGCTCTGAAATTTTTGGGGAGCAGAGTTAGTGTATAGAGTTGTAAGACCGGTGAGATCCGGGAAAAAAGATCATCTATAACCTAAGTCCCTTAAAATTTAAAAGGGGGTATTTTAAAAAACCCGGGGGCGATAATTATCACGGGTCCCGGCCGAGGAACGTGAATTAAAGGACGGAGGGGTAAGGTGCCCAAAAAATTTTCCTTTCATTAGATAATTTTTAATAAATTTTTTTTAAAACGAAAGCCAAAAAATTTTTTCGACCTGGTGTTATTCCACCCCTTTTGTGAGCAGCGTTAAGGGCTCCCCGCAATGATTGTTTTTACCTGGAATTTTGAATTTTAAGAAAATCCTTTTCGGGGAATTTTTCTTGATTTCCGCACAAAAAAAGAGCATAAGCAGAAACTACTGGGAGGAGGGAAAATTTTTAATTTTTCTCGGGTAAAACAGTAGCATCCATTACTGTAAACCCCGGTAAAGGGCCTGCTTTGAACGAAATTCTTTTTCAGGGATATAGCGGTACCTCCCCGCAGTAAGAATTCTAGGGAAAAATTTCACGATCATTTTTTATAAAGATGATAATTTGCAATCAGGGGTCCTGACCAGGGTTTCCCCCAGTTTTGGGTTTTTTGACCAGAAACAAATCAAGATTTTCCCCCCAAAACGAAATTTTCCCCGACTTCATGAATTTTGGAGCGAGACCTTTGATTCCAAAAACCAATTGGAGATTGAATTTTCAAAGATTGAAAGTTGGGACCAAGGGGGAAAATAATTACGCCCATTTTTTTAAAACCCACATATTTCCTGAAAAATTTTTAAGGCCTTATCGCGTATGAAAAGGTTTTGAATTTTGGGAGTGCTGCTCGGAAAGCCCGGGCCCAAAAGGGTTTCCCCATCGACCCCTTTATCATTAGCAATCTGAATTACTTTTGAAAATGGTTGAAAAAATTTGGGAAATTTGGGGGATTAAAATGACTAATCTCCCCGATCTGTCCAGAAACAACTTTTCTTTGGAAATGAGACGGAGGGAAAAGACAGCGCGGGAAATTTGATTGAGGCCGCTGGATCTTGGGTTACAAGATGGGATTTCTTTTTTAAATTTAATATTTCAAATGCCAAAATTTTTTTGAATTTTTTTTGGGAAGTTATTAGGGGTTTTTTCCCCGAATGTTGATTTTTTTTATTGCCCTTTTTAGGACTTTTTTTATTTTAGTCTTCGGGAAAAAGTGGGGTTGGCGCCACCCCCCATGTTCCCCCCCCGCAGTTTGGCCAAAATTAAAAGGGGTCTTTAAATGCACGATTCCGGTTTTAGCCCCGTGAGGCCCTGGGGCATTTAAGGAAATTTTTTTGGGGGATGGGAAGGGCTTTCCCAAGAATGGAAAACCCCGGCATCTCCAGATTTATTGTCTTGTTGCGACTATTGTCATAGCGCTCAAAGGGAAATTTTAAAAGGGCCAAAAAATTTCCCGTAAAAAGAAAGATACCGGCCGCCCTTTGCATCATTTACAAGTTGTTGGGGGAAATTAGGGGGATGGGGCCCTTTTGGGTTTTTAAAATTTTTTTAATCGGGAGATTTTTTGGATCTGGGAAATTTTTCCCCTTTTCGATTTCAACACGGGGATTTCTTCTAATTTTTGTGGAAGTAGGGGAAAACCACGGATTAATAATTTTAAAGGGACTCAGGGGTTTTAAAATAATAGATAATTTAACCCTTCAAACGAAGGAATTGAGGGTTTACGATATTCGGGCCCTCACTTTTGGGCAGTAAGCGAAGAAATTTTGAAGTTTGACGGGGAAGGGGGTAGGGGGAATTGCCTAGCCATGGAAATTAAAGTGAAAAAAATTTGGGGGAATTGGTTTTGGGGTGGCCCAACAGCCTGGGGGCAAACCCTTTTCCAGCATCCCGTCCTCAATCCCCGGGAAACACCCGATTCAGCAGGTGGGGGGGGGGATGGAGTGGGGTTAAAAAAGTCTGGGAAAGGGGGTAGGGAACAAGGGGAAAGGGTTTTTCTTTCCGATTTTCTTTTGGGGATGTTTCCGTCTGGGGTATGAAACCCATCATCATCAATCAGTTTTCTTTCTGTCGGATTTCAGTCCTTTAAAAATTTTAAAAATTCTCTTTTTTGGGAAAGTTCCCGTGTGGTGCCCGATGGAACAGTTCTTTGGGGGAAAAGGGAGTCCACAGGAGTTAGATTTGGGGGGGTTTTTTTCCACTTTCTTTATTTTTGGGGTCCAGGGCCCTGATAGATGTGGGGAGACGGAAAAGGGTAGGTTCCTTTCCCTTTTTTGGCGGAAGAAGGGCGGTGGAATTTTTTCCCCCCCTTCCACTAGTAGCGGCATACCTTCCCCTAGTTGCTGGGGACAATAGAAAAGTTTCCCTTTCCCAAATGGCGTAAGAGTTCTGAGGGTTTATCGTTTTTACCGATTGTTGATTATCGTGAGAATCTGTCAGTAATCACGGAACCCAAAAGGGGAAGATGGTATTTGGACATTTTTGATAATTCCATTTTGAATCAAATCCATGTCATTAGCGGTAGCCATAATTCGGTCCAGGCCCAAAAAGGGTTGGAAAAGAGTCAAAATCCTGGGGCAAACTGTGCAGTCGCAGGCAAGCAAAGGAAATGAGCTCAGAAACTAACGTCTGTTCTCGACGGAGTCTGGAGAATCCCGGCGAAGAGGTAAGCGAAGGCTACGGTAAGAAGAAAAGCAGAATTTCCGATGCTGAAAAGCTCGAGAAAAACGACCTCTCTCCTTGAAGGCATAAGCTCGAATCCCTGAGAAGTTTCATGAAATTTAGAATTGCCCTGATAAAAGAATCTTGCTTACAATTAGTACAAATTGTGATTAATTTATTAATAGATAAACTTTGGTAACTTATCGAATTAATAATGATTTTAATTAATTTAATCTTAACTTTATTATATTTTCAAACATTAAATTTCAGAGCGAGAATTCTGAATCTTTTTTTCGATGTCGTTTCATCTTCCATTTTTTAAAGTATTAATGTAATATAAAAAAAGGATCTTCCAGTTGATATCAGTGATAACGAAATAATATGTCAATGCATTTCTCCAAATAAGTTTAAGTTTGGATGAACTGAAGCATATTTAACACTATATGTGTACAGTAACTGGTAGAAATAGGTATGCATTAAGTATTGGTATGTTCAGTGTAAAAAAAAAATCAAATATTTCCATTAAAACAAAAGATAATGCTTTGTATATTTTAGAGGAAATGATTGTAGGAATTAGTGTGAAATTCAAAAATATAAAAGAAAACCCTTTGTCAATTTTACAGTGTATGTATCCATTCACCCCCTTTATTTTGATGTAGTCTTAAGTAGATGCAATTATTAGAAGCTTGACATCTTTGGGAAACGGAACGTTCTACAATCCCATATCGAAAGGTATTTGGGCCTTGAAGTGGAGAGGCCTGGATCGAGAGGGAGCTTCCTGATGAGTGGACTAAAAGAATTAGTAAGTTAACACTCTATTCGCTGCCTTAAAGTTATGGAACAGAAATTGAGTTGGAAAAAGTGCTTGCCTGTGTGGGTTGCAGATTGAAAATATTTTAAAATAAAGAAAGGAAATGTGAAAGTAAAATGACAAATAAGAAAAATGGTCATTCGCCACGAGGGGAATGACGCAAATAATTACTATGGGGATTATACGAGTCCAGAAGGATTCTTCTGGGTCTCTTAGTATTGACATTGGGATTGTAATTTTCAAGATTTAAGACATTTATTTGAATTTATAGATTATCAAAAATTTAATTGCTATTTTTTGAATATATTTTTAAAAAGGATAAATGTTATAGCTTCGTAAATATTCTATTTTAGTGTATCTACATGCCTTAGTTATATTCCTTTAAAAAGCATTTTGGGATTTTCTAAAAGTTTAATGTTTGAATTAGCTAAGCCCCAAGTTTTGCAATGTGTAGATTTATTTTTTTAAAAATTAATAAAGGGAAAATTAGGGGGGTTTAAAAAATAAATATAATAAGCTGTAGTATTTAATATGTAATTTTAAAAAGTTAATGAACAAATGTTATATAAAGGTTTATTGTATTTTTAGGACATAAAAAAAGGTTTATCGAGATTTTTTACAAAAATACGTGTATATATTTTTTTGTTATATATAGTGTATTTATTTCTTTTATTCAACTTTTTTCATAAATCTGTTTTCTATTCTAATTTGTTTTATGAAATTTTGAAAGTTGACTATAGAAGTGGATTTTATAACTTGCCAGTTTGTAAGATCTAAAATTTTCAAAATTTTGTGATATTTTTTTTAATCGGGACCCATACCATATACAATTTTAAAAAATATATAAAGTTTTGAGCGAACCTATATACAAATGTTTGGTTTTGCTTTCTAGTTTCTGATATATTTCCACAGTTGGCTGTTTTCCTTTTGTAGATTTAATTAATTTTAAAGAACAGAACCCAATTACTTTTTCTTTTTTAATTTAAAGATTTCTCTCCCCCCTTTTTTTTTTCTAAGTCAAAATTATTGTACATAAATAATTTACTATTTTTTAATTTGAGGAGAAAAAATCTCCCCCCTCCCAAAGCAACAAATTTTGATAAAAATTTTTTTATGAAATTTTTTTGTAGGATTTTTACCAGGGCCTTTTTTTGAGGCTGTAGAATGAATTTTTTTTTAGAATTTCAGTTCAGAATTAAGAGAAAAAGGGACCCCGTTTACTTTATGAGCTGATTGTTTAACAATTTTAAAAGTAAAAAAAAAACCAAAAGATATCTAGGTATTAAAACTTTTTTGTGGTGTGAAGTTTACAGCTCAACCTTCTCTGAAACTCTAGTTATTTCCATAGAATTAATTTGCATGTAATGTATCAAAAGACTGTTTTTTTCCCTTTAAATTTTTTTTAAAACAAGGGAAGACCTTTAAAATCTTCTTTGTAAATGATTGTATCCAAAAAAAAAAAAAAAAATTAATTTTATTAAATTAATTTTGATAGTATTGAAATTAGAGTAAATAAAATTTACAGAACTTCTTTGAAGAAAAAACAGCCAAAATTTTTTTGTTTACTATTAATTGCCTAATTCCTACAGTGTTTAAAAATTTGTAAGTTTCCTTTTATGTCATAAACCTGGAAGTGAATATTTTAGAAATTCCTACAATTTTGACCTTTTATTCATGAAATCTTTAATTTAGGAGATAATTTTCTTTAACTTTTTTTTTTATTGTTTCATTTTATTTGTTTGAGTTAGTGATATTTAATACTCTTTTGTAAATATTTTAAAAAATTAATACTTTTTGTTGTAAATAAATTGAAAAAGCCATTCATAAGATTTCCAGAGAATTTTATTAGATATTATCAATAAGATAAAAATTGAGATATAGTAATTGTACAAGATATTATGCATGTTGAATATTGGCAGATAGATCCTCGATTTGTCCTTATAGTATAATGTTACTTTCAGAGAGTGTGATTTATATAGCAGATCATGAAATGCTTTATTTACTTATAGTGCATTCATGTAATGTTAAAATTAAGTGTCAATAAATGATGTATATTAAAATGAGCATATGATTGTTAAATAAAACTGTATACGAGAAATTTTCACGAAAACAATTTAATTTGTTCTACAATAAAATAATTTTATTAAAAAGCCTATTTCTTTAAACATGTTTCTTAATTTATTCAAAAACGTTCAATTAATTTATTTCTTGAATGTTGAGACAGGCATTTTGTATGAAATTTTCAAACTTTTTTGAAGGGTAATAATTACAAAGGAAGTCAGTGTATAAAACATATCAAACAGTTTGCTTTTTGTAAAGATTATTTCAGATACCCAAACCTTTTAAATGATGTTAAAACCTTTTTATTTCCATCTCAGAATTCTAATTGTTAAAACGAAAAACTTTCATATTAACCAAGCAATTTTTAATTAAAAAGCTAAATTAATTTTTGTTTGTAAAAAAAGTGTATTTCTTCGATGTGCAAATGTTTTCATAAGAACTGTTCATAGTATGTTTTATAAGTGTGGATTATTTAATCCTTTCGAGGGAGAAAAAAAGTAGCATTAGCCTACTTTTATAAAATAATTTTGTAGGTATGTGTGTATAAAGGGATATCTTTTGGTACAGTAAAATCGCTGGTTTGCTTTAATAACAAAAATTAAATGGTTAAGTGAAAGTGGATCAAAATTGAAGATTTTAGAAAAAGAAATTTTCTTTTTAAGTTCTTATCCTCATGAATTTAAGGGAATGTTAATATAAAACAGTTCATTCTATTGGATATATCAACTTTCACAGTTAAAAAAGAAATTCAATACACCTTTATGGAGTTATTTAATTGCAAGATATTACTAATTTTTTACTTCTTATATGGAAACACGCAATAAGATAAATCAGGAAAAATAACAAAAAAATGCAATTTTATTGTGTACATCCATAAGAATTATATTGTAATAATTTCAAATCAACCTCAAAAATTGTCTTAAAATACATGTATTATCTTATTAAAATATTGGAAAAACATACATGCAGAGCAAACTAAAAATAAATTTATTTACATCCTTCCCTGTACCTGAACCGAATATTATTTTTTATCGGAAATGATCACTTGTAAACTTCCGAATCCCGGACAGCTGTATTTAATTTTTCCTTCATGTTTTGTTCCCCAGATGTTTCTTTCTTAAGTTGACCAACGCACGTATTCGACAACAGCAGCCATCTTGAATCTCTGGCGCAATGTATCATGTGGGAGAATTAGAAAAAGCACCGCATTTTCGGGGCCCAAAGTACCTGGTCGGACGCGGGTACAAAATCCAGACATGATTTCGAGGCCGGCAAAATGCCGCCTGCCGCAAACGGGTACAAAGCAGATGCGATCCGGGATTTTGCCAGCAATTTTCTCCCATGTAAACGAAGCCAAATAATCTTGACATCTTTTTAAAATTTACCAGTTTTTTTTTTTTCCAATTTTTTTTTAATAAAGTTAATTTAATTAAAATTTAGTAATTAAAAATCCACTGGAACTGTCTTTCTTGATATCCAGAAGGCTTTTGACCGGGTCTGGGTAGGTGGTCTCATTTATAAATTAATCATTTATAACCTTCATTAATTCATATAATAAATTTTACCTTGTAACAGGTATTATCAGGTCAGAGTCAACAACACATTCTGACACTCACAAATAACATAAATATTATTCACAGGGGTCCTCCTGGTCCAATTTATTTAATCTATACATAAACCACATGCCTACACATCCACAAACAATGATAAACTCATGCTGCCGACACATGTATAACGGCCTGTTACAAAATCACAACACAATCACACTCTCTGCCTCTAAATAAAACACCTTCCTGGAGAATTTCTTTAATACATGGAAGATACAAAAATCAATGTCGAAAACGGTTGCTGTGCTTTCACCAGGAGAACAAAGCCTTGGTATCACCTCCCACGCATACTCCACACCACTACACTCCGTCCAGAGTACAAAATACTTGGGTATCGTTTTAGATAAAGCACTCACTTGGAAACACCACATTCTACATGCAAGAAATAGCCCCAGATCGCGCTTAGATTAATTTACCCACTAATTAACCGGAATTTTGATATGACTCTCAACCGAACAAGGTACTTTCTTTACACTGTTGTTTTATGTACTTATTTAAGTTTATGCTTTGCCCCTGTGTGGTTACGCAGCAAATACCAATATTAAAAATTTTGAAGTCTCGCAAAAAATTCATTTTTAGAAATATAACTAGAGCTGGTGGTAGATACAATTCAGAAACTCCTCTTGCATCTATAAAGCCATTGATATTAAACCTTTTAAAAAACTTTATTCAAACTCTTGCAATTAAATTTTTAAATATTCTCCCAATAACCAATAATCTAAATTTAATAGGACATTCAAAAAATTACCACTTAAACCATTGCAAAAACTAAGAGACCCGGGAGAATACTCCTGGATTCTTATAATCCCCTTTAATAGTATTACTTCGCAACACCGCTATTGAAAATGCAAACTATTCATTCTAATTTTTTTTTACTCCTTTTTTTTATCTTTTTTTTGTAATTCTTGATTTTAAAAAAATTTTTTTCTCATCGCTGCCCCCAAAACCGGTCAGCAATCTCTTATTTTTTTTCCCCCAACTTCAGGGCAGCCATTAGGGGTTTTTCTAAATTTATTGCTATCAACTAAAACCAGTGTTTACGCTCGTGCTTGACTGTAAAAAATTCTAAAGGATTTTATTCCCACCTAAATCAAAAAAACTACTCCCCCCCCAGACTGTGACGCCATTCCCCCTGCATTATCCTCCCAAAACCACACACAGTGAACTTTTTTCCCCCCCACCAGGTTTTTCCAACCCTTTTCAGCCCAAAAAAAACCCCTTTATCAGATAGGGGCGGGGTCTTTTTGCAATCCATATCCCCGTGACGTGAAAATTTAATGATTAAGGTTTATCCCAAAATTTTTGAATTGTCAAGGGGCCGCAACCCAAAAAAAGGGGCATAAATGTATTTTTCATGATATTTTAGTGTCACTTAATTTGAATACATGTATAAAATTGTTCTATAAGGACATTATGACAAAAAAAAATATTTAAATACAATATTTTTTTGGGAAAATATTTAAATTGGTAATTTTTCCAAATTTTAAAAATTTTTTAAAAAAAATTTATTGGGTTTAAAATTTTGCCGAAAATAACTCAAACCGGGGACAGGGGGCTCAAAACCCCAAATTTTTTTTTCCGGCTTCAAAACCCGCCCCCTCTCCACGGGTTTTAACGACCAATCAGGCTGTTTCCCCATCAACCCAAAGGGCGCTACTTATCAGGCAACCCCTCCTATGATATGGGGTTTGGGGGCTCGCTTTGGGAAAAAATGTACCCAGTGACATCCAACGACAGAGGCTCAAATATGATTTTTTTAAACATTCGCATTATTTTCAAGTTACAACCCTTTGAAATAAATATCGGCTTATTTTCTTAAAAATTTTTCCCCCTTCTGGTTTCGTAAAACATGGATAAACCGACTTCCCCCAAAAAGGGGTTTCAAAAATTTAGTTGAGCCTCTGTGAGGGTCTGAAAAAGAATCGGCAAAAAAATACAATAAACATTTTTTTCAAAAAAGGGGAAAAATTTGGAAAAAAAAGGTTATTCTTAAATTTTTGTTTTAAAAAATTGTATTTTAATAATTTTTTTTGAATACTATTTTTAACCCGATTTTTTAAAACATTTTCTAACCCAAATGACGCTAAATATCATAAATATTAACACCCAAAAAACACGGGTTTCCGGAAAATGGTTTAAAAGGGGTAACTCGGTTTTGGTATAAAAATTTTGGTTGTTTTGGGTAACGCTCGAAAGTTCGGGGTGTATGTATCCATTCACCCCTTTATTTTGATGTAGTCTTAAGTAGATGCAATTATTAGAAGCTTGACATCTTTGGGAAACGGAACGTTCTACAATCCCATATCGAAAGGTATTTGGGCCTTGAAGTGGAGAGGCCTGGATCGAGAGGGAGCTTCCTGATGAGTGACTAAAGAATTAGTAAGTTAACACCTATTCGCCTTAAAGTTATGGAACAGAAATGAGTTGGAAAAAGTGCTTGCCTGTGTGGGCTGGGTGGTAGATTGAAAATATTTTAAAATAAAGAAAGGAAATGTGAAAGTAAAATGACAATAGAAAATGTCATTCGCCACGAGGGGAATGACGCAAATAATTACTATAGATATACGAGTCCAGAAGGATTCTTCTGGGTCTCTTAGCATTGACATTGGGATTTCAGAATTTTCAAGATTTAAGCACATTTGGGTTATTTGAATTTAGTAGATTTATCAGTAAATTTAATTGCTATTTTTTGAATATATTTTTAAAAAGGATAAATGTTAATAGCTTCGTAAATATCTCTATTTTTAGTGTATCTACATGCCTTAGTTATATTCCTGATTAAAGCATTTTGGGCATTTTCTAAAAGTTTAATGTTTGAATTAGCTGCATAGCCCCAAGTATATGCAATGTGTAGATTTATTTTTTAAAATTAATGACAGGAAAATTAGGGTGGTTTAAAAATAAATATAATAAGCTGTAGTATTTAATATGTAATTTTACAGTTATGATGAACAAATGTTATATAAAGGTTTATTGTATTTTTAGGACATGAAAAAAGGTTTATCGAGATATTTTACAAAAAATACGTGTATATATTATTATTGTTATATATACGTGTATTTATTTCTTTTATTCAACTTCTTTCTATATATTTTACGGTGTTTTCTTTTGCATTCTAATTTGTTTTATGCAAACTTTGAAAAGTTGACTATAGAAGTGGGATTTTATAACTCTGCCAGTTTGTAAGATCTGAAATTTCAAAAAATTTTGTGATATTTCATTTTAATCTGACCCATGTACCATATACAATTTCTCAAAATACTATGAAAAGTTTTGTAGCGAACCTATATACAAATGTTATAGGTTTTTGCTTTCTAGTTTCTGGTATATTTCACACAGTTGGCTGTTTTTCTTGTAGATTTAATTAATTTTAAAGAACAGACAGCCCAATTTACTTGTCTTCTTTTTGAATCTTAAGTAAAAGATTTCCTCTCCCCTTTATCTTTTTACTTCTCTTCGCTAAGTCAAAATTATTGTACATAAATAATTTACTATTGCTTTAATTTGAGGAGAATAAAATCTCCCCTCCTCCCAAAGCAACAAATTTTAAGATAAAACTTTTTATGAAATTTCTTTTTTTTTTTTGTAGGCATTTTTACTATGTGCCTTTTTTGTGAGGCTGTAGAATGAATTTTTTTTTTGTAGAATTTCAGTTACATGAATTAAGAGAAAAGGGCAATTTCACTGTTTACTTTATGAGCTGATTGCTTTGAAGCAATTTTATATGTAATAATAAAAAACCAAAAGATATCTAGGTATTAAAACTTTTATGTGGTGTAGAAGTTTCACAGCTCAACTCTCTCTGAAACTCTAGTTATTTCACTGAGAATTAATTTGCCATCAGTAATGTATCAAAAGACTAGTTTTTGCCATTAATTTCTTTGAAAACAAGGGAAGACCTTTACAAATCTTACTTTTGTAAATGTATTGTATCCAAAAAGAAAAGCATTAATTTGATTAAATTAATTTTGATAGTATTGAAATTAGAGTAAATAAAATTTACAGAACTTCTTTGAAGAAAAAACAGCCAAAATTTTTTTGTTTACTATTAATTGCCTAATTTTTAGGTTTTTAAAAATTTAAGTTTTTATGTCATAAACCTGAAGTGAACATTTTAGAAATTCTACATAATTTGACCTTTTTTATTCATGAAATCTTTAATTTAGGAGATAATTTTCTTTAACTTTTTTTTATTGTTTCATTTTATTTGTTTGAGTTAGTGATATTTAATACTCTTTTGTAAATAGTTTAAAAAATTAATACTTTTTTGTTGTAAATAAATTGCAAAAAGCCATTCATAAGATTTCCAGAGAATTTTATTAGATATTATCAATAAGATAAAAATTGAGATATAGTACTTGTACAAGATATTATGCATGTTGAATATTGGCAGATAGATCCTCGATTTGTCCTTATAGTTTAATGTTACTTTCAGAAAGTGGGATTTATATAGCAGATCATGAAATGCTTTATTTACTTATAGTGTATTCATGTAATGTTAAAATTAAGTGTCAAAATAAATGATGTATATTAAAATGAGCATATGATTGTTAAATAAAACTGTATACGAGAAATTTTCACGAAAACAATTTAATTTGTTCTACAATAAAATAATTTTATTAAAAAGCCTATTTCTTTAAACATGTTTTCTAATTTATTCAAAAACGTTCAATTAATTTATTTCTTGAATGTTGAGACAGGCATTTTGTATGAAATTTTCAAACTTTTTTGAAGGGTAATAATTACAAAGGAAGTCAGTGTATAAAACATATCAAACAGTTTGCTTTTTGTAAAGATTATTTCAGATACCCAAACCTTTTAAATGATGTTAAAACCTTTTTATTTCCATCTCAGAATTCTAATTGTTAAAACGAAAAACTTTCATATTAACCAAGCAATTTTTAATTAAAAAGCTAAATTAATTTTTGTTTGTAAAAAAAGTGTATTTCTTCGATGTGCAAATGTTTTCATAAGAACTGTTCATAGTATGTTTTATAAGTGTGGATTATTTAATCCTTTCGAGGGAGAAAAAAAGTAGCATTAGCCTACTTTTATAAAATAATTTTGTAGGTATGTGTGTATCAAGGGATATCTTTTGGTACAGTAAATCATGGTTTGCTTTAATAACAAAAATTAAATGGTTAAGTGAAAGTGGATCAAAATTGAAGATTTTAGAAAAAGAAATTTTCTTTTCAAGTTCTTATCCTCATGAATTTAAGGGAATGTTAATATAAAACAGTTCATTCTATTGGATATATCAACTTTCACAGTTAAAAAAAAAAATTCAATACACCTTTATGGAGTTATTTAATTGCAAGATATTACTAATTTTTTACTTCTTATATGGAAACACGCAATAAGATAAATCAGGAAAAACAACAAAAAAATGCAACTTTATTGTGTACATCCATAAGAATTATATTGTAATAATTTCAAATCAACCTCAAAAATTGTCTTAAAATACATGTATTATCTTATTAAAATATTGGAAACATACATGCAGAGCAAACTAAAAATAAATTTATTTACATCCTTCCCTGTACTTGAACCGAATATTATTTTTTATCGGAAATGATCACTTGTGTGTGTAAACTTCCGAATCCTGGACAGCTGTATTTAATTTTTCCTTCATGTTTTGTTCCCCACATGTTTCTTTCTTAAGTTGACCAACGCACGTATTCGACAACAGCAGCCATCTTGAATCTCTGGCGCAATGTATCATGGGAGAATTAGAAAAAGCACCGCATTTTCGGGGCCCAAAGTACCTGGTCGGAAGCGGGTACAAAATCCAGACATGCATTTCGAGCCGGCAAAATGCCGGGTCGTCGTGTAAACGGGTACAAAGCAGATGCGATCCGGGATTTTGCCGGCAATTTTCTCCCATGTAAACGAAGCCAAATAATCTTGACATCTTTTTAAAATTTACCAGCTTTTTTTTCCAATTTTTTTTTAATAAAGTTAATTTAATTAAAAAAAATTTAGTAATTAAAAATCCACTGGAACTGTCTTTCTTGATATCCAGAAGGCTTTTGACCGGGTCTGGGTAGGTGGTCTCATTTATAAATTAATCATTTATAACCTTCATTAATTCATATAATAAATTCTTACCTTGTAAACAGGTATTATCAGGTCAGAGTCAACAACACATTCTGACACTCACAAATAACATAAATATTATTCACAGGGGTCCTCCTGGTCCAATTTATTTAATCTATACATAAACCACATGCCTACACATCCACAAACAATGATAAACTCATGCTGCCGACACATGTATAACGGCCTGTTACAAAATCACAACACAATCACACTCTCTGCCTCTAAATAAAACACCTTCCTGGAGAATTTCTTTAATACATGGAAGATACAAAAATCAATGTCGAAAACGGTTGCTGTGCTTTCACCAGGAGAACAAAGCCTTGGTATCACCTCCCACGCATACTCCACACCACTACACTCCGTCCAGAGTACAAAATACTTGGGTATCGTTTTAGATAAAGCACTCACTTGGAAACACCACATTCTACATGCAAGAAATAGCCCCAGATCGCGCTTAGATTAATTTACCCACTAATTAACCGGAATTTTGATATGACTCTCAACCGAACAAGGTACTTTCTTTACACTGTTGTTTTATGTACTTATTTAAGTTTATGCTTTGCCCCTGTGTGGTTACGCAGCAAATACCAATATTAAAAATTTTGAAGTCTCGCAAAAAATTCATTTTTAGAAATATAACTAGAGCTGGTGGTAGATACAATTCAGAAACTCCTCTTGCATCTATAAAGCCATTGATATTAAACCTTTTAAAAAACTTTATTCAAACTCTTGCAATTAAATTTTTAAATATTCTCCCAATAACCAATAATCTAAATTTAATAGGACATTCAAAAAATTACCACTTAAACCATTGCAAAAACTAAGAGACCCGGGAGAATACTCCTGGATTCTTATAATCCCCTTTAATAGTATTACTTCGCAACACCGCTATTGAAAATGCAAACTATTCATTCTAATTTTTACTCCATTTTTTATCTTTTTACCTGTAATTCTTGACTTTTTAAAATTTTTTCTCATCGCTGCACCCAAATTGCGGTCAGCAATCTCTTATTTCACTTCCCAACTTCAGGGCAGCCATTAGAGCTTTTCTCAATTTATTGCTATCAACTAATAACAGTGTTTACAGCTCGTGCTGACTGTCAAAAATTCTCAGACTTTATTCCCACCTAAATCAGAAAAACTACTACCCCCAGACTGTGACGCCATTCGCCTGCATTATCCTACCACCACACACAGTGAACTTTATTTCTTCCACCAGGTTTTCCTTAACTCTTGTCAGCCAAAAAATACGCTCTCTATCAGATAGGGGACAAGGGATCTTATTGCAGATCCATATCCCTGTGACGTGAAGAATTTAATGATTAAGGCTTTATCAAATTCTGAATTGTCAGTGCCGACTACAAACAAAGCGCATAAATGTATTTTTCATGATATTTTAGTGTCACTTACTAGAATACATGTATAAAATTGTTCTATAAGGACATTATGACAAAAAAAAGTATTTAAATACAATATTTTGGCAAAATATAACTTGGTCAATTTTTCCAAATAAATATTGTAAATAGTTTATTGTTAATATTTTGCTTCAGAATATAGCTCAGACGGGTACAGAGGCTCAAAACCTCAGAATTTTTTCTCCGCGCTTCAAAGCCACGCCCTCTCTCCACGTGTTTCAACGACCAATCAGGCTGTTTCCCTATCAACAAGGACGCTACTATCAGGCAATCGTTAACTCCTATGATATGGGTTGGAGGCTCGCTTTGCGAAGCCATGTACCCAGTGACATCCAGCGACAGAGGCTCAAATATGATTTTTGAAACATTCGCATTATTTTCAGAGTTACAACCCTTTGAAATAAATATCGGCTTATTTTCTTAAAATTTCTCACTTCTGGTTTCGTAAAACATGGATAAACCGACTTCCCCAAAGGCAGTTTCAAAAATTTAGTTGAGCCTCTGTAGAGAGTAAGTCTGAGCTGAATACAGGCAAACACAATACAATAGAAGCATTTTTTTTACAAAAAGGAGAACATTTGGAAAATAGGTTATTCTTAAATTCCCTTTCGTTTAAAATATCGTATTTCTAATAATTTTATTGTAATACTATTTTTAACCCGATTTTGCATACATGTCTATCTGACCTAAGTGACGCTAAATATCATAAATATTATTCATTTACACGCTTTTGCAAAATCACGGTTCCGAACGTAGTCGGATACCTTAAAGGGATAACTCCTGGTTTTGGTATAAAAATTTTGGTTGTTTTAAGTGTAACGCTCGAAGAGTTCGGAGCGAAACAGTATGGTGTATGAAAAGTGTGTTATTCTGTCGGTTCTTTTTGCTATAATATGTTGATTTAATATTATTCTAAGATATTATAAATGCATTAAAATTAATCTTCGCTTATAATTTTGGAGAGTTGAAATTAAGCATAAAACAACATTATTTTTTTTTCATTTTGCATTTTATTCATCTCCTATTTGATTATAGTACAATGCATGAATTAACGAAAGAAGTTAAGAAACAAAAAAAAAATGATTTAACTTCATAAATGAGGTGTAAATAACGATGATTTTAACTATTTTCAATATTATTTTTATCATTTCAAATTGTAACAATAAATAATTGTTATATAATTAACAGTTATGCAGTAAACAATATTTTTCGGTAACCTGTCCTTTGCTAACTCAAATAGATTCGTATGTTTCCCCACACGTGAGCATGCAACATAGTTACCCATAAGGGAAACATGGATTTTTTCAAAGTCCAAGTCTAATGGACATAGTCAGTTTCATATTTTTTAAGGCGCAATAGCGAAGCGCCGCCAAAATGGGGAATTCAAGCATTTTGAATGGTATTGGTGATTCTGATGGTATCAGTGGAATACGTTGCAACAGGACGATTTCTCCTTTAAACTTTACAATCAAATTGGTTGCGTCAAGAAGTTTCCCAGTAATCCTTTTGATGACCTAACGTGTACCGTTGCATTATCTAGGTCAGTGGTTCTCAAAGTTTCGATATTCGCCATCCAATATTCAATCATAAATTTCATCGCGCCCCCCTCATACAATAACAATGTATTGAATTCAATAATAACACACTTTGACACTAAAACTACTATACAACTTTTCCAACGCGTATATAAACGTCTCGCTAAGCCAACGTCCGGACGTATATAAACGTCTTTCCAAAGAATGATCTTTTCTGCGCACTGCTAAACTATAAAATTTCTTCCGAAGGCTTTGAATGCAATAAAAGCGACCTTGGACAATATTTGCAAAAGGATTTACTTGTTTCAGATTATTTGCTTCTTTATTCCTTCCCTCACCCCTCAATGCATCACACACGCGCGCCTACGTGGAAAGCTGTTGGCATTGTGAAGCGAATTGCGTAACTTTCAATCGACAGTTAATGGATTAATTATTAACCGTACAAATTATCAAAATAAGTGTTGACGGATGATGACGGATGATTTTGTGAAGAGGTACCTAGACTGCGTCAGCAGTCTTTCAACCCTCTATCTGGTTAATTCGATGTTCATGGTGTTGCAGCTTTGCTGGGAGAGGAGGGCGTGACTTCAGGAGTGGAGAACCACTGAGAGTGGTGCTGTGGAGGGCTTGACTGGATGTTGGAAGTGAGCTTTTAAACTGCACTAGCTTTGACTTCGAAGAATTATTCTAATTTTAGTTTATTATTTTAAAAAGACAACTATTATAAAGAGAAAATAATTAGAGGAATTTAGAGGTTAAAATAATATGAGATTAAACTTATCCATGAGAGCTTCAAGTTGGGGTAGTGTAAGTAGTGGTTTTTCGTCCGAATTTGCATTTTAAATTTAGAGAGAAGATCGAGAATTTTAGGATTTTTCTTTACATTAGGTTTGAAATGACATTAAAAAGTTCCAAAACTTGTATTAAGTCAGTCATTTTCTTGGCTAAGGAATCCACGGGGAATCTTCTTTCCTGTTATCATTTTTATTTTCATTATTAGTGTTTGATCAGGGATTTCTCCACTACCAATGTTAGCGAAAGAAATTCCTTTTTAATCCATTTACTGGCGAAATTTTTCTTTTCATTGATCAACGAAGGGGCACCTTTCTTTGATTGTGGAATTTGGGATATTTTGTATAACATGCCGAATGACCGTAGCCCCTCGCAGTGCTAATACAAAAAGGGTTTTCCTGTCTTTCTTTGATTTGGCAGTTTCTCGTAGCGTGCACTTACCGCATTTTAAACATCATCTGCTGTATGTGGCAGTTCCTGCGGCAGTATGAAAAGCATTACAGGCCAGCTTACTAAGCTATTCCCTCTTCAAAAAATAAGTGTTAATTTTTGTGTATAATTTTATATATTTCAAGCCAATGACGTCACTGGTAATTATTAAATTTGTTCTTAACTTAGTATTGTTAAATTAATTATAAAATAAATTGTATAGAGCACTGATACATTTATAAGTGTAAATGTGTATTTTATTTTTTATTATGTCAGAATGTATTTTGTTTGTTTACTTTCAGTAAATCAATAATTTTTTTTAAAGTCTTTTGTTTTCGACTTTTCAATAGGCTCGCGCCCCCCTCGTAGAAGTGTCATGCCCCCAAGGGGAGCGCGCCCCACAGTTTGAGAAACACTGATCTCTAGGTGGATTGAAATCACGCAGCAGAATAACCATTGAACTAATCTTCAACCGAAGATTGTATGGTAGCACCCTGATAAATCCAAAGAATACAAAACTCAGTTGGAAAATTTAGGGTTTCGTTTTCATCAACGATAGTGTCGATTAATTTAAAGGGCAATAGATCACCTGGCAACAACTAGCTGGAAGTTTATTTCGTCAACTACAACATATTTTGTCTTCCGTCTGAACAACAGTGCGGAAATGTTCTGGCAATTTAATACATTATGTATTGGATTGCAGTTCTACTTCACCGTTTCCAATATACATCAGTTGACTCGAAAATTTTGCGCTGATTGATCATCTTGTAATTGCACTAGCATGTTTATGGTTGTGAGAATGGGAGGTCCTCTCATTCTCGTCTAGATATCTGGTAGGAAGGGAAGGAAGACTAGCGATATCCAAAACAATCTATTTATTGATCACACAAATAGTAACCAATTCAAGCAATTTTAAATAAGAGATGCACCAATCTGAGCAATATATGGTTAAATAAGGAAGTATCCGAAGTATGAGAAGACTTTAAATATCAACCCACTTATTTCAGGATCGAATTTGTTTTCTTAATTATCTGAACACTAATTAAACTTTAGTGACCAATCGTCACTTTAATTCTTTCACCTATCAAATACTAGAAATACTATAAAATTGAATAATACCTGATCAGTAGCAATCTATCCTATCTCCTCACTTTCTCTCTCTCTCTAGCTTGAAAACCTAGGCTATATATAGACCACCAATTTGAATAATTAGGGTTTCTTCTTTCGAGGGTTGGTTGTGAATAAATTAGAATTGAAAGACCAGAGATTTCTCAAGAGGACTTTATTAATGGAAAGACGCAGATAGAGCCGTAACACAGCGTTTCTCAACCAGGGGCGCGCCCCTGAGGGCGTGATCCCCACAAGGGGCGCGAGCCTATTGAAAAGTCGAAAACTAAAGATTATTCAAAACATTATCAATTTACTGAAAGTAAGCAAACAAAATATTTTCTGACACAATAAAATATAAAATACTCATTTACACTGATATAACACTTATAAAAGTACACTTATAAAAGTATCTGTACAGTACAATGTATTTTATTAATTTAACAATACTAAGTTAAGAACAAGTTTGATAGTTACCATGAACCCCATGGGCTTATATCAACACTTATCTTGATGATTTGTACGGTTTGTAATTAATTCCTTAACTGTCGATTAAAAGTTACGTGATTCGGTCCTCAATGCTCTATTTTCCGAGTAGACGCGAGAATTTTGATGTTTTTTGTGGGGGGAGGAGAAAAGAGGAATAAATAAGCAAAATTCTTTGAAATAAGTAAATCCTTTGCAAAGACTGTCAAGGTCCTTTTATTGTATTCCAAAGCCTTAGGAATAATTCTATGGATAGCAGTGCACAGAAAAGATCGTACTTCGGAAAGACGTATATATACGTCTAGAAGATTAATGCTTTGGATGAGCGAGACGTTTATATACGTCGGTGGCACATAAGAGGTTAAAGTCGTACAGTAGCTTTAGTGTAAAAGTATAGTATTATTGAATTCAATACAATGTTATTGTATGGAGGGCGTGATGAAAATGATAATTGAATATTGGATCGCGAGTATTGAAAGTTTGAGAAGCACTGTGCCGTAACATGATCAATCGAAGTGTTTCGATGTTTCGTCGTAAAAACGATTGCGGCAACCTCGTGAGCAAAACATGTGTAATCTCGTGAGCAAAAGTAAGAACGAGGAATGACTGGCAATGTCTGTCGAAAATCATCAGTAGTAGGATAGCACACCCGAATATTTTTTCGCTGCCGTTTAAATCTTGTAAAGTTCCATTTAAGGCTTTGAGTGAATGTTTGTGGATACCCCTGTATATTTATCCCTTTATTATGGCTGAACTCTTTTGAAATACCGCAGACATTCCACTTTTTTTTTAATGTATCAAATTGCGTCTGGCTTCTTATGAATGTCTAATGGCAGCTTGAATGCTGAATGTGCAGTTTGTTCACCATCTAACAAAATGGCAACAATACCTCAAGATGCAATTGCTAGTGAACTTCTCTGTTGAGATTGTATTTTCGCAAATCTGCGCCTGCAAGTTAAGTAGCTATAAGGAATGAAAATCCGGAAGCGAGACTCGAACGCAAAACCCTTCGACCCACATTCCAGCAATACCTAACATAGTTACGAAGTTTCTGAAATCCGAATCCAGATTTTTATTCCCCACCCACGCGCAGTCGGTGCCCACTTTCGGCTTCCCTACTCCTGCATGTTCAGTCCCTAAAAGGGAAGGGGGCATTACGGCTGTCCTGCATTATCCGGTAAAGTTACGGGAATTTCTAAAAAAATCTTTCAGTGTCTTGTTTCCCACCCAGAAAAGGCCGCGGTAGCCGAGTGGTATAGGTATCGGACCGTGGCTTGCCTTGTCACGAGTTCGAGCCCAGTACCACTAAAGACCCGCCTTGTAGGGCAGCGATGCACGTTAAATCTGTCGAGGGCTGAAACGTCCTCCCGTTGGTGTGGGTGTGGTAGTTAGGAGAGGGTGCCAGCTCAGGTGTAGTCCACGTCACTTGACCATGGTTCAAAATTACGTGGTCCGTCGCCAAAAGCCCTCGTGTAGCTAAACAGTGCGACGTTAATAATCAATCAATCAACCCCCAGAAAACACCAAGAAAGCCCTTTTCCAACCCCGAGAATTCTAAAGCAAACCTCTGCCACTTTTCGTGTAAAATACGATCGTCAGGCATTATTTGGCATAGATACCGGAATTTCTCAGTCCTGAAATACGTCAGGGACCCGCTTTTTGCGTCTCTGAGTTTGCAAGTTAGGCAGATACCGCTGTCCATGTATAGTATGGTCATCCGGCATGATCCGGCAAAAAGTTACCAGAACTCCTAAAATCGAATTTCAGATTCTTATTCCCCACCCGAAACGTACACGCGACTGACTTCCGGTACCCCATTGCGTGCAAATTCAACCGCTAGAGGAAATGCAAATCCGCATGCGGGACTCGAATCACGAAGCCATTTCACTTAATTTCAGATATAAATTTACTGCTGTTTCTGAAATCTAATTTCAGATCCTGGTTTCGTGTTCATAGATGCAACGGGGACTTTTTTTGCTGCCCTTCGATCCTCCAAGCTCGGTCTCTGGAAGAGCACATTAGGGTAATCCGGCATTATCCTGTAAAGTTACAGGAATTTCTAAAATCCGATTTCAGATTCTTGTTCATCCTCCCAAAATACACCAGAAACGCACTTTTTCCCTCTCCAAGACTTTTAGGGTAAGCTTCTGCCACGGTCTACATAATATATGGTTGTCCCAAATTTACCGGTAAAGTTACGGAAATTTCTCAGGTCGGATATCAGATTCCAATTGCCGATATTGAAATGTACCCCAGAGACCAAATTTTCACGCTCCAAAACTTTTAAGGTAAGCCCTTGCGACGGTGTGTCTAAAATGCGGTCGTCCGGCATTATCCGGCAAAGTTAAGAGTATTATTGGAAACCGATTCGAAATTTGGATTCCACGTCCAGAAATACACCAGACACTAATTTTTCGTACACTTTGGTCTAAAAAGGATTATAATCAATCGGGAAAAAAATCAAGGGATTGGGGGGGGGTGGATCAGGACCGAGGACCCCCTTGTGTGCCCCCCACTGGCTGGGCTATCTTAGGGTTATCAGGTAAGGTTAAGATAAGAGTTACTCTCACTCTTTTTGTGAGTTTTTGGGGAAACCGATTCGAAATTTGGATTCCACGTCCAGAAATACACCAGACACTAATTTTTCGTACACTTTGGTCTAAAAAGGATTATAATCAATCGGGAAAAAAATCAAGGGATTGGGAGGGGGGTGGATCAGGACCCGAGGACCCCCCTTGTGTGCACCACTGGCTGGGCTATCTTAGGGGTTATCAGGTAAGGTTAAGATAAGAGTTACTCTCACTCTTTTTGTGAGTTATTGGAAACCGATTCGAAATTTGGATTCTACGTCCAGAAATACACCAGACACTAATTTTTCGTACACTTTGGTCTAAAAAGGATTATAATCAATCGGGAAAAAAATCAAGGGATTGGGAGGGGGGTGGATCAGGACCCGAGGACCCCCCTTGTGTGCACCACTGGCTGGGCTATCTTAGGGGTTATCAGGTAAGGTTAAGATAAGAGTTACTCTCCTCTTTTGTGAGTTATTGGAAACCGATTCGAAATTTGGATTCTACGTCCAGAAATACACCAGACACTAATTTTTCTACACTTTGGTCTAAAGGATTATAATCAATGGGGAAAAAAATAAAGGGATTGGGAGGGGTGGATCGGACCCGAGGACCCCCTTTGTGTGCACCACGGCTGGGCTATCTTAGGGTTATCAGGTAAGGTTAAGATAAGAGTTACTCTCACTCTTTTGTGAGTTATTGGAAACCGATTCGAAATTTGGATTCTACGTCAGAAATACACCAGACACTAATTTTTCGTACACTTTGGTCTAAAAAGGATTATAATCAATCGGGAAAAAAATCAAGGGATTGGGAGGGGGGTGGATCAGGACCCGAGGCCCCCCCTTGTGTGCACCACTGGCTGGGCTATCTTAGGGGTTATCAGGTAAGGTTAAGGTAAGAGTTACTCTCACCCTTTTTGTGAGTGTGTTTATTAACGTCGCATTATAAAGCAACAAGAGAGATAATGCCCCCTTTTTCGTTCCCCATTAACCGTAAGCATAAATTTAAATAAATAAAATAAATTTATTTAATTTAGCGTATAGATTTTTTTAGTAAAATTTAAAAATTTGCTCGTAGTTTTGTAATTTAATCAAGAAGAATTCTTTTTTTTTTCAATATTAGTCTTGTATAAGCAAATATGTTTGCAAAATTCAGGAGAAAAAAATTTTTTTTTTTCAACGTCTGAAAAAAAAATAAACCTGAGCTTCTACTTTAATACTTAACAATAAAAACGTGAATTGGAATCACGAGTGCTCTCAGCTTTGGAAATATTAAAAATTATAGGAAAAATGACACACACCCACACAACAGATATTCATTTTTAAAAGTTTTATAATTAAATTTAGAAATTTCTCAATAACAAGGATTTCAATTTTCAAAGATTACAATAACTCAACTTTTTTCAAAAAAATTAAACCATTTAATTGATAAGCAAATAAAAATTCTCTGGAAACTGTTTTATTGCGAAACTAGATACTATTTTTTATAGTAGAAGTTTTCCCTCTTCAATTTCTGTTTCGCTTTCAGTTCATCCTGGCCCTTTTCACATCTTCATACTCCAATCTGTGTGAATCGAACGATTCCGTCAGAATCCGTGTACGCCCTCACTTCAAGGGGTTTTACAGTCCTTGACTGGAAAAGAGGCATTTCGGCATACTCAGCAGCTGCCATGTATGCCAAGGCGGCCAAACACAAAGTAATGATCATAACCTACAAAAATGTAAAAGAAAAAAAAATCATGAGGGACAAATAAACCATTGTACAACTTATACATTTCTTCATATATACAGAGGTGATTTAAAAATAGACATTTTGATGAAGAAAAGTGTATATGTTATCATAAGTATTAAACTGAATAAAAAATAAAAAAAGTTACAATAAGTGTTAAAACCCTTAATCCCCCCACCCCCAAACATTTTTGAGCATGATGCCATCTGGGGATAACCCAAATGACCTTGTGGGCCATTTCAAAAAACGTTATATTCCCGGGACCCACATAAAACATGTCCCTTTATATAGTTTTGGGAAAAAAAAAAACATTTTTTGGGGTGACAATTTAAAACAAAATGGATTATTATTATTATTTTACAGTAAAACTTAACGCTGTTTCTTTTGGTTTTCTTTTAGCACTCTTTTATTTAACCGGGATTCCCGGAATTTCCTTTTCAATGCTACGGGGGTTCCCCCAAAAACAGGTTCAAAAAAATGTACATAAATATAAAAAAAAGTTTGGTTTTTCTTGTTTGGTGCGGTTCTGTACGGACCCTTTTTTCATTTGAAACATGTGTTGACATTATTGTAAAAATATAAAATTATATAATACTATAACAATTAATACGTGACAAATATTATGATCTTTAGTTTTTTTCATGGTGATAATGCAAAACAAAAAAAAACAACCAGAAAAGCATTTCACTGAAAACTAAAATGCAAAATTCTAGATTCGGGGAACGTCCATCTCAAATTAGTGCTGCATTGAATTTGGAAAAATTCAACAAGATGCCCCTTGACAAAAAAGGGGAAAATTGGAACCAAAAATAGATTGAAGTCTGACTGATTTGAATTTTTTTTTGTTTTATATGTATATATTCGTTTATATTGTTTTATTTTTTTTAAAAATAAATGTTTGGTTTTATTTTTTTTAAAAAAACATAATTAAATTTAATACCTAACCAATTTTTTTTCCATCTTCTCCTAACCCCATTACTTACATGTTAAGGTAGCTCGTTTACCTGTTTCGCATTACGCCCATTTTGATGGAACGTACCCCCCGGTTAAGCGGCTTACTTTTTTTCCCCTTTTTTTTCTTATACAGACATAGATAATATAATAATGTTTATATAATATAATCATGCAATGATCAAATAATTTTAAATTATTACAGTTGCCATTTTAAAATTACGGTGCCCCTTTTGAATTGATCTTTTGTTACTCATTGTTGAAATTTGATCGTGCTATCATTCGAAAAACGATAAGTATACATTCCCTTTTTATTTTAACCCCCCTAATTTTTTTTTAAATTTTAAAAAACATCCTGATTGCCTCTTTTTTTGGGCACTCAAACAGAAAAGGAGGAGGAAAATAAAAAAAATCAGCCATCTTAGAAAAGGAAAATGCAAAATTTGGGAATTTTTTAAAAAAAGAAATTTATTATTGTAAAATTAAATGTAATGTTTGATAAAATATAAATCTTTTTTAATTTTAAAGGAAATTATAAAAAAAGGGATTTATTTTAAGACAAGAAACAGGTAGCAGGCAAATGCATTGTAGATTTATATATGTATAAATTTCCCCTCAAATAAATTTCAAAATGAAAAAACTTTAAAAACCTGATTTTTAAAAATTTTTAAAAAGAGTCAGTGGGCCGTAACTTACGTTCTGGACACTCCTGCCATACATCGTTGGTGACAACTTTCAGGGTAGAAACAGGAATTGCGTAACTAGCCACGTCAATTTCATAGAGCAGTTTCTCTAGTATGCTCGGTTTCTAGCTGTACAGCATATTCTTGAGATAAACCCCAAAATTAATGGAGACCACATCACTTGGGAAACAAAATTTGCATTATTTTCAACCGGCTCGAGGTACCATTCAAAACTAAGTTCTTCTGTCTGGGTCGTCCTCGTTCAGTAAGTTAAACAATTGTGGTAAGTAAACTCTCCATTTTGTGCTCTGTACGAAAAACGACCAACGCTAGCCCTACTCCCGCCCGTTTCTTGTGCACATTGTGATGTCAATTTTTGTGGCGCGACTGTGTGAATGAATCCAACTTCCCCCAAAGGTGACGCTTCTTTGTTGTGTGTGGCCAACCTAATCGTCCCTTATGCATATCCCTTATTGTTCTATCAGTTTTAGTTTTAACGCCACGGCGAGCGATGCTTAAGCTTGTTAGTGGCTCTCTTCAATAATATTTTCACTGATATTCTCGAGTTTCCAATACCATTTCAAAGTGCCTTTTCACTGCTCAAAAACATTCTCACATTCTTTATTAAAATACTAGCGCCAACTGTCGCTGAACTATTGTTGAACACATCGAAACACTAATGCCAACTGTTAATACCAACTCTTACAATTTTATCCTATAGCCAATGCGATCTCAAACTTACGGCATTAACATGTTACCCAGTCTTAAAATGCGTGCACATTTTTTTTTATCACCCAAGTATAATTCAATGACGGGTCTGTTTTTATTTATTTATTTTCTGTTTGAGGAGAAAAACGTCCACAAATTGAGAGTCATGTTCACTCTCTCTCTCTCTCTTTGGATTATCTCTAACATCAACTTTTCTGTCTATAAAACCGTGTTTAGTCGAAATGATAGCAGCTAATTCATTTCTTTGAATTTTATTATAAACTCTAGGATGATCTTTAGGCCTTGTACTGTATAAAAACACAGATTATATTCTTGATCTTGTTTTTTTTTAAAAAATTCATAAAAAGTTCTATATTTTTCTGCATATGGATTTTTATCCATAATTGGTTGTAAAATTTGCAAAACATCGTCACTTTTAACCATTTTGAACGTTCAAGCAGCCTCACCATCATCATAAATGTAAATGTGTCCTAACTGTAGTTTTGCTCCATTCTGTTGTAAAGATGTAGTTGCTTTTATTAATTATATATCTTATGTATAAATAAATTTATTATAAAGCATCACGAAAAACTTTTTTTAAGTAGAAAGAGACATTTCTTAACAAAGATGCAAAAGCTTTTGTGACGAACCGAAATAAATTTTTAGGTATTAATTTATAGTTTATAAACAAAATAATCGTAGTTGCAGTGCTTTTTTTTTTCAATAAGTAGTTGTTTAAAAGTTGTCTTAAAGCCTTTTTACTTCGAATTTAAAAGAAAAAAAAATACGACGAATTATATTTAACTAGTAATTGTCTGGAAAAAAATTGTTGCAGCAGGGAATTGTTTTTCCTAGTTGATTAGGTTTTCATTTTTTTTTAAATAATAAATTGCTTTCTTCCAAGCTGTGTGAATGATTTGAAAATGGAATCTGCGCAGATGATAAAAACAATAAACTTAAAATGTGATCATATTGATCTATAAGTTATAGCACTGCTCCCCAACCTTTTTATCGCCACGGGTAGGTCAAAATTTGATAAATATACCGTGGCCCTTTGAGAGAGGGTATTTTTTAATACTTTAGATCGTTTTATTTTAATAATTTTAAGTGATAGAGAGGCTGTACATATTCTACAAATTTGAAAAAATAAGGGTGTTTTTTCATTTTTTTTGTTTTATATATTGGGAAAATTCCCCTCGCTTACTCTAAAACCAAAGAAATGTCAATTCCAATAGCCGAAACCAGCCCCCCCACGATCCCCCTTTTTAAGGGAACCCAAATTCCCCCCCTCCAACAAGCCAACCCAAAATACCCAGCAATATTGGAAATTTCAAGATAGGAGCGGGAAAATCGAGTCACCGGGTCCAGTCTCCTGTGGGAAATGCAACTTACTTCCCAAATTATTTTGGGGAAAATTTCCCCAATTTTGGGTCTGATAAGAAATTATTTTTTAAGATATTTGTGTGTGAAGTTTTCTGGGCTTAGGTTTTTTTTCGGGTTTTTGTTTTTTAAAGGGATTTTCCCCCCTTTTAAATGAATTAATTAAAAAAATTTTTGAGCACAACCCCACCTTTTTGTGTAAAATGTTTATCAATTCAAATTTTCATTACTAAAATCATTTCTGCTTGATTATTTTTTGAGTTCACATCGTTGCTTGAAATTTGGGTTGGGTTTTAAAAGGGTAAAACCTTGTTTTAAAAAAAAAAAGCCCCCTATGACTTTTGGGAAACTTTATAATTAATTTTTCCCCGCTGAGGAAAAAGCCTTGACCAAAACCCCCCCTCAGGGGTTTCTAAAGAGATACAATATTTCGAAGAGATGGAATACTATTGAAAATAATGTATCTTAAAAAGCTAAGATATCTCAGGTAAGATACTACAATTAGACATCCAAATATAAGTATTCTGAATTCAAGGATTGCAGATAAAACTGAATATTTCTATGATGTATCAAACTACATTATAGCAAACATATTGTAGTACTATATTTTAGTATTTTAAAGTTGCGCAACAAAAACTCAAACTTGTTAAACTGCCCCAATTTAAAACTGAATAAATAAATAAATTAATTAATTAAATTTTATGTCGAAGCTTGGTTATTTTTAACTTGTTAGAATCTTTTTTATTTTGTGCATAAATGTTTTGTGTTCGAAAATTTTTTTGAAAATATTGTGTTAAGATTAGGCTGAATAACCTGTCATTTTAACAAATGCTATCAATATTACGCAAAAATATATAGTGAACTAAAACAAATATATTTTCAGTCATATTTAATTAAAGTAGTGTTTTAATATAGAACTCTTAAGTTGCCAAATAGCATATTAAAAAATTAGAGCTTTACAGGCATCATTGCATTTTCCATTATGACTTTACAAACTTTAAATGTGTTTTTCTCAGATTTTTAATTTTGAAGATATGAGTGTTTTCTAACCCCTGAGGCTTTTTTTTTTCTGTTCAAGATAGAGCCTTAAAATTTTTTTGTATATACTCTCAAACGTATGTTCTATAAAATTTAGTATGGATTTAAGTCTGAGATCTCTAGTTACTTTTTTTAAAAAATGCTAAAATTAATATTTTAAAAAATTCTCGTGTTTTCTCCAGGTTTAGATAGAAAAATAATTATTAAAAATCAACAAGGGAGCAGATTTTCAAACCCATACTAACTGTTGTTCGCAATAATCTAAAAAACATAAATCACTTGTCACGTGTTCAAAAATTTTAAAAAATTGAGCATTTTATAAGAGTTTGAAAAAACTCAAAAATTGTTACTTTTTTTTTTTAAATCGTTAGATAATGGCTCGCCAAACATACTTTTTACTTTCAGAAACAACTTAATAGTATAATCTGAAAATGTAAAACATAAACTATTTTTATTATTACTGTCTGCCATTTTTTTTAAAGGTACTGTGTAGCTTTAATTTAATTGCAATTGAACATGCCTTCAGAATAAAATACAGTTACACCAAAAATGAATATAAAGGGATTTATGATTTTAACTCACGAGAACCCTGTACAATATGCCACAGTGAATAAAATAATACTAATTTTATGTTCCTTGGCCGGCCCGATATCATCTGATTCACAGACCGGTACCAGTCCGCGGTTAGAGGTTGGGGATCACTGAGCTATAGCACCATTCTAAGGTATTAACGAATGCCCACACTTTTAGGACCAGTTGTACGTATGTGTATTTATAAGAAGTAGTTAACGATTTTTTAAAATCTACTATTCAATATATACTCATGTACAGAAATTAAGGATAATTCAGAATCACATGGAAATCAAACTCTAGAATAAAAATTTCACTTGTAGAATTATCACACACATCTTCAACACACACACAATAATATGCAAATTACAGGAAGCCTCCAGATGACACCGATAGGACGCAGAAATGACGGGAATGTAAAAGAGAAGTATATAAGGAATGGTGGCAAAGAAGTAAAATTGTTCACAAGTGTTCTGTAAGCCACTCAGTGACATAACCGAATAGTTATGACACAGAGGACGCATGTGGAGAATTTTTAAGAGGTAGAATTATCGGCCGTCTATAATGGGGCATACTCAGATGGAAATATCAAAGAAACATGGAATTACTCAAAGGCTTTGGCAACGATTCCAAGATGTGATGGAAATGTCAATAAACGTTACAATACAGATCGCTCCCGAGTTACAACGCCGAATGAAGACCGATGTTTGGCAATAACTCCAAAAGATGCAGATGGAGAGGAGTATTCGACCTATCTCATCAGCTATCTACAGCCACAGGTACGACAGTTTCAAAACAAACCGCGAACAAACGTTTAGGACATAGTGGTCTATATACTCGTAGGCTTCTAAGATGTGGTCCTCTCACGGCAACTCATTGTCTCCAATGGTTAGCTTGGAGTAGAGAACATGCAATGTATGAGTATGCATCGTAACAGTGGGCATGTGTGACGTTTCCCTACAAGTCTAGGTTTAGCTAGAAGTGTCTGATTCACGTCGAACTTTCATATGGAGAACGCCAGGAACCCGTCACCTCAAAGGCAACATCATTGAACTCCATGGTTACGGTGCTGTAAGATTGCTCGCGTTTGTTGGAAAGTTAACTGGGTTCCAGAACAGATCTGCATGTTCAAATTGGAACCCTGACAGGCCAATTTTATAGATGCAATGAGTTTGAAAGAACCAATAAGTTTGAACGTTCCTATAAGAGTTAATCTACAGTGGTGTGCAAAACTTAAGCAACAAAGTAAAAATTTAGCAGATAGCCATGAAATTGCAGAAAAGGAGGTCTGGAGATCAGTAGAGGGAACACGTAAGTCAGTAGAAACGTCATGCGTATGCAAATATCAGGAACAAAATGTCAGAAGCGATGTGAGCGTACGCAAAACGCGTGATGTCGGCGAGCGCTGCTCAACAGTAGAATGAAATGAAGGACGGAGACGCAATTCACCATATTCTCTGCAAGTGCTAGTGAGTCAGTTCGTGAAATATGGCTAGAAGAAATCATCTGGATGACTCACACGTGGAAGAATGATCGGAAAGCTGGAGGAGTTGCGTACTGTCACCAGTGTAGCTGCAGAGCGGAATCAACAAAAGTGTCGTTTCGCGCGCTTGGAAAGCGTTCCAAACCACAGGTACAGCTGTTAGAAAGGTTGGTGTGGCCGCCCGAGGACGACAACTGCAGGGGATGACCGATATATCATCCTGCAGGCGAAAAAAGTTCGACAGCAATCAGCAAGCGCCATTGCTGAGAAACTCTGTACAGCAACAGTTCGACAAGTGTAGCGGTTTACTGTTGCCAGACGCCTTCACAAAGGGGGCCTGTTCACCCGCCGTCCTGAACGCTGCCTCCCGTTGAAAGATGGCCACCGAAGCCACCATTTAGTGGGACAGAGAGCACAAAACTGGACAACTGATCAATGGAGTCGTGTTCCTTTAGGATGAGAGTCGGTTCAGTACCAGAAGCGATTCTCAACGCGTTTTGATTTGAGAGAGATCGGGACCCGGTTTTATCCTAGTAACATCAAGGAAAGACATCGTTACGGTGGTCCTGGAGTTCTTGTCTGGGTTGGCATTATGCTGAACGGCGGAACTGAGCTTCCCATTTTCGACAGAGGGTCTGTAACCGGGGATCGCTATTGTGAGGAGGTACTTCTTCCCCATCTGCATCTTTTCCGAGGTGCCATTGGCCCAGACTTCATCTTTATGGATGACAATGCACTGCCACATCGCACTCTTGATGTTGAGGAGCTGCTGGAAAGTGAAGATATCACTCGAATGGATTGGCCAGCGTGCTCCCAGATTTAAATCCCATCGAACGTGTGTGGATGCTTTGGGGAGACGTATTGCCACACGCTCACATCATCCGAGTACAAACCAACAACTCAAACAGATGTTGATTGAGGAATGGGCATTCCTACCTCAAGAAATGTGCACCAGCTGGTTCTGAGTATGCGGAGACGGTGCAAAGCAACCATTGTAGTAAGGGGAGGACATATACCATATTAAGGAACATCTGCTTGTTGTTCTTCCTGTTGGATAGACAATCATGAGTCCCGATACTATGCGTTCAATAAAGCTTGTTTTTGTTTGATTCCATACCGTATGCGTTGTATTCCTTTTCAGCGCCGATGCTTTCGTCATCCTTACGTACATAATACTCTCTCATTTCAGAATTTCATGTCTCTCAGATGATTTTTCGTGAAGTTATGGCAATAAACCCACCTGTTGCTTAAGTTTTGCACACCAGTGTAATTCTCGGTTGACAAATTGATTGTTATATTAACGACACACTCAGAAGCGCAGCACGAGGGCTTCACGTGGCTGATTTCATGAGCGTGAATGAATGTTTATTAACATCATCCTACAAAGCAATTTAAGGGCTATCGGCGACGGATTGCGAAATTTTGAATCTCGGTCAAATGAAGAAGACGACACCTTAGCGGACAACCCTTCTTCAAAATACCTGACCATGCCAACGAGGGGACTTTGAGCTAGACAGATTTAGCGTGCATCATATGACGGGTCATCAGTGTGAATAGGACTCGAACTCATGACACGCCGTACCTGAGTTCGTGACCTTAACCACTTGGCCACGGTGGTTAACTACTTATGGTCGCGAGCTCATGATTGGCATTGTTGAGTCCCAAATTCCCTAATTATATGTAAAAGTACCGTTAAAATGTATTTTCTGAATACTTTTCAACGAATATTAAACGGCACTTTATTCAATTCGTACTATTAATTAACTCTCTCTCCCTATATATATATACTAGAGGTCCCGACAGATGTTGTCCTGTTTGACAGACAAAAATCGCACTGAAATGGTTTTTTTATTGTAATACTGTTCTTGAAACAATTTTATATGTATATTCTAATTCAGGCTACATTAAAAATATTTTAAAAATAACATTCATTTTTGCGCTTTTTCAAAACCATGATTTTTATTAACATGAAGAAATCGTAATTTTTGATTAAAAATGACACATATTTCTTTCACCGCTATTCGATAAAAACTATAAATTGTTCAAATGTATTGAAACTGTGGGGCAAAGAAATTGGAATACCAATAAATACTCACTTTAAAAGAAGATGCTTATGATGCTTTCAAATCCCTTTTAGTGGTGTTTAAACATTTTCTCTCAAGTCTGCTGTAAAATTATAATTACTGTATTTGAGACCTATACGAAAGCAATATTTTTTTTTGTCTTTGAAACATTACTTTATCCCCTCATTTGGCCCAATTTTTACAATGAATTTCCATAGAAAGTTTTATAGAACATAAAAGTGAATTTTTCATGTGTGAATTATTTTTCAAACTAAAAACCAAACGATTCATAAGCAATTGCCATAATACTAAAAAGGCAAATAATAGAAAGAGTACAACTTACATTATATAAATTTTGTGAAAACTGTTTTAAGCACGAACGATTTTTAAAATAAAAAATAATTTTGGCATTAATGCATTAAATGGTTGATTTAAAAAATCTAGCCAAAAATAATAAAAATCAAAAAAGAAAAAAAAAATTTTTTTTTCTTTTTTGATAAATTAATTTTAATGTACACTTCAGAATGTGCTCCATTATTTTATAGGCTGCTATTATTACATCGGAACACGCATTTTTATAAATATTAAAAAAAATTAACAATAACTCTTCTTACTTATGTCTATTTATGTGTTATAATTTATACTTAAAATTAATTCAATTTTTGAATCTTCATAAAATTCAATTACAAACTAACTATAGTGATGCCATCATAGACAAAAATTTTCTCCTGCTATTTCGATAAACTTCGAATTCTTAAAATTATTAAAAGTTATTAATTTCTTAAAGCAAGAAATCATTTCAGGCTCAAAATTTCAAGAAGATCTTTCATACGATAAAAAAAAATTTCTAGCAGCATTCAACTCGTTATTTCGATTTAAAAATAGATTTGATGATATTAAAAGAATTTTTCATTAGGCTGAATTTAAAAAGAATCTTTAAAAAATCAATTCATTTTGAACTAAAGTTTTACAAATATTCTTTTGTCAACATTTACAGAAAACTTATTTATTTCGAGGAAAATTTGAAAGATAATATTATTTACAAGTTGAAATGATATATAAATGCTCTTCCGTATATTTTTTTAACATGTAAATAAAAGAAATAAGTAGAAAGTTTTACCTACTTGAATTACATGCATCTTAGGCTCTTATACGAAGACGTCACAATACGAGATTTGATCTTAAAATACTTTTCTATCTAATACACATTTATGGCTATCATCCTTTTCTGCAGCAGTACATCGTCTATAACTTTATTTTTTTAATTGAAATCATTAAATATTTTCCATTAAACGAGTTACCTTTTGATTCTAAACATTTGTTCAGGTAGCTATAAAACACAGAATGTATTCTTTTATTTCTCTTTTACTGTGATAAATATACGATTTTATATCAAGCTCTTTCTCGTACGAAAGTAAATAATGAGGAAACTTTTTCATAAATCTTATATAAGAACTCAGTGCTTGTAGTAAATGTTATAGTTCGCATCTGAATATATTTGTTTGTTTATTGACTGATGATAACACATAGTTTACACTAAAAATTTACACCACAACTTAAATGGCTGGGACTCAAAAAAAGAATTTTAGTCGATGATTCTCCATACGCTCTCTCTCTTTTAATGTTTACACGTACACTGAACTCTACACAAACTAGCGCCCTCTGGAGACAAAGATTCACTTGTTATTGTGGAAGTCACAAGAATTATTTGTTCAACACTGAACATTATTCATCCTAAAAAGCTAAGTAGTATTCACATTCGAAAGATTAAAAAGTTGATTTATAAATACATCTACGGAAACATAGGATTGTGTTTGCTTCTTTGGCGAAACGGTATTTAGGACCAGAAAGATGGTTTGAGCAAAGAGGGATATCTTTTTCAGTAGTAGTAAATGAATATGTTACCCTAAAGACAAATCTGGTAGTCAAATGTTGCTAAATTTGGCAAAAGAAAAAAAAACTCTGGAAATCTAGAAGGCCTATGTCCGTTATTTTAAGGGAAAACATCAGAAGGTCTCAGAGGGTTCTTCTTCCTCATTGTAAGAATAATGCAAGAAAGCAACATTGGAATCAAACATCAGACATCGACTGTGCGTTTCACTTGTTTATGCTTTTGGCTTCGGATTTCATTTGCTGTGTTCAATTTTGTGTGATTTCTTAATTTGTGCTGCTGTATATTTAAAAGTATGTGCTATTATTATTATTTTCTGTTAGAAGACAATTCTACTGTAATTACGAGGGTGTTCCGGAAAAAATTGGATTTACTCTTAGTGAACCTGTTTGTAAATTGCGTGGAGCGTTTCTGCATTTTAAAGACGATCTACCTTTGGAACAATATGGATGTGTAAAGCTTTCAAATAAATGGAATGATTCAATAATGTCAGAAAAAACTTGGAGAGTATTGCATTTTCCAATTACAATTAATATCCAACTATTTTATAACAATATATTACAGAAATACTTCAATTGTATTTTTAAATTTTTCATAGTATCAACTAAATGCTTAATGAAATTTAGTCCTCATCAATATATATGTATAGTAAAACCTCAATAAATTGACCAAACAAGAGAGAGGAACAATTTGAGGAACAAAAATGGTTGAAAAATTAGTTTTAATTAATTCATTCAGACAGGTCTTTTATATTTTTAACTATATTAAAGAAAGTATAAAGACACAAGAAGATAAAATAAATTCAAAATGCATTTACTGGAAATCTCTTACTGGAAGTACAATTAAAACCGTTTAACTCGAAATTGAGGGGGACTGAAATATTTTTTCGTGTTAAAGTATATTGTAATATATATATATATGAAAAAGTACACTTTATTTTTCAATATTTAATTGGTTATGTATATAAAAGTTAATTCTCTTCTTAGTATGAAAATAAATATGAAATTTAGTGTTAAAGCAATTCATTTAATTGTGGCATGTTCCTCATATATAGGGGGAAGATGCCACCAGTCATGGAGTAAGATGCAAAAACACCACTATAAATAAAAAAATAAGACAAACATTACCAAATTAAATGTGAAATAACAATAACTATAGAAAACAACAAAAAACGTTATTCTTCCATAATTAGTTTGCTGTAAATAATAATAATACCGGAGAGAGGAGAGGTTCGAATGATAGCCTACACAACATTTCATTCAGTGCAAATGATTAACATTGCAATCTTCTAGCAACCATTTGTTGCATTCGATGCACTGTATCCAGTCACACTTGGGACCTTTTCAATTCTTACTATTAGGTCACACTCTATACATTTTTATCTTGTTCAATTTTCAATCGTTAATAAAATACATTTTAAAGCTCTCAAATGAGCTGAAATTTTATATACATATTTGATGCTTTTAATTAATTGTAATTAATAAAAATTAATTAATTAATACTAATTATTCAAAGAATTACAAATACAGCCACGTTGGCATAGTTTTTGGCTACTTAGCGACCTGTTTGGCGACTTGGGTCGAAATTTCAAAACGTTTTTTTTTTCTCACATTTTAAAACGCTCAATTGAGCTGAAATTTTCTATACACGATTGTTTTGGATGACAATACGATACTTAAATGATAATTAATAGAAATTAATTACCACTTAATATTGTGATTCTGTCATATCTATATATACATACTTATATATTAATTATAATTATTTGATAAAAAGTGGATCTATTGCAGATCCATATCCCTGTGACGTGAAGAAACGTGATAAAAAGTAACTATAAAATGAAATTCTTCTTTGTTGTTTCTTAGTAGGAATTGACTTAAAAATATTTTTTTTATATTACTTGTTTAGCATAAAAGTACCTTTAACACACAAAACAAAAGTCGTGATTATTATCCTCATCAAAACTGTCTCCACTGACATCTAGGGAAATCTCTTCACTTGAGAAGGGTCTCTTTTTTGTCTGTTTTTTCGAAGGTTTCCTGTTGCTTGTTTTGCCCTTACTCGCCTTTTCTAGCTTTCTTCGGTCCTTTTACTACGTAGCTGCTCTCCTCTGCGGTTCAGTTAAGACTTCTGATGTTTATTTATTTATTTATTTATTTTTATTTTTTTTTTTTGCACCCGGGAGGCCTACGTTTTCTGACAAGAGGAATAGGGCTACTTGCTTCTAGACCAGCGCTTCTCAAACTGTGGGTGCCCCCGGGGTGTGATAAACCTAGGAGGGGGGTGCGAGCATATTGAAAAGTCGAAAAAACAAAAGATTATTTAAAAAAATTATTAATTTATTGAAACTAAACAAAATACATTCCGACATAATAATAATAAAAAAAACATTTGCACTGATGTAATACACTTATAAATGTATAAGTGCTGCACAATGTATTTTATAGTTAATTTAACAACACTAAGTTAAGATTAAGTTTAATAAGTACCAGTGACCCCACAGGCTTTTCATATATAAATTATATACGAACATTAACGCTTATCTTGATAATTTGTACGGTTTCTAAGTAATCCCTTAGTTGCCGAATAAAAGTTTCGCGATTCGCTCCCCAATGCCACTGTTTTGTATGTATACAAACGTATGTGGTGTATTATGGGGGGGGGGAGGAGAAAGGGAATAAATAAGAAAATCTTCTGAAATAAGTAAATCCTTCGCAAACCCTGTCAAGTTCATTTTATTGCATTCCAAAGCCTTCGGAATAATTTTATGGATAGCAGTGAACAGAAAAGATCGTTTTTCGGAAAGACGGATATATACGTCCGAGGCAATTTACACACTGTCTAAGTGAGACGTTTATGTACTCCGGAAGCACTTAATATGTTAAAATTGTACAGTAGCTTTAGCGTCAAAGTATCGTATTATTGAATAAAATACATATGGAGCGCGATGAAAATTATGATTGAATATTGGGTCCCAAGTATTGAAAGTTTGAGAAGCACTGTTCTAGACAGAAAATCCCTTGTTCTGTACTGGTGGATGCAACCGATGGTGATAGGCCACTGCCCCTAGCTCTGCTGGGGGAGGTAACTGCTGGTATAGGCATGTCCCATGCTTCACTTGTGGAAACTACAGCTGTATCATTGCTGGAACCATCAGAAATACCAAACGCACGCTTGCTTGGTATTGGATTGCTTGTGGATTATAGGGGTAAATCTTAGTAGCTGAAAACCCAGAAGTACCCTTTCCTATTGTAGCTACCTTGCTCCAAGCTTCATTCAGAAGAGGTCCATACTGAAGTCTTGACACTTTACGATTTGGCTTGTTGTGTATCAAGGAGTTCAGGGCTTGTCTCCAATACGTTTTCAGTGGTTTGTAAGACGAGCGATCAAGTGACTGTAAATGCTGAGCGATGTGGCTTGGAAGCGAAACAAATTACGTCGTTTTCTGCAGCTAAATTTAATACTGCCACATCTGAGGAATTGGATGCGGGGCTATCTAAAATAAGGAGAACTTTTCCAAAAGTTCTTTCCCGGGGATAAAATGATTCTTCAGAAACTTCATGAACACATTTCAGTTAATGTAGGGGGATGCTTCGTTCATCTCTAATGTGTGAGCCCGGTGGCATGCCATCCTCAAACTCGGGCTTCTTCCCCATTTCCCCTTTCCCCTGGGGGGTCCTTTTTTAGGGGGGGTACGGGTGCCCCAAAATCCCGAGGTACCCTAGTGATTTTTTTCCTTTCCCCCAAAGGGTTTATTATCTTTGGTAAACACGGGTGTCACGCCCCGGGGGTATCCCAGTGACCCTTTCTTTTTTCGACCCCCATCTTGTCACCCAATTTTCTTCTTTTCCCGCCCAGACCACAGACCCATGAATGTTTGGCGCAGTATAGCCAAAACTGGCTCTTGTGCCATAAAACACCAAACACAACTCAACTCAACTCCATTTACCTTTAAAAATACAATATGGAGGAAGGAAATTACTTTCGGTAATGCAGCATGCCACTGAAGCCCTCTCCCTTTCCCCCCACGGGCGTGGTGGATAACGATCCTTTCTTCGCAATAACTTTTTCCCTCAACAGCAAAAAAGATTGATTTTCCCCCGCACAGTAATCCTCGTCCCCCGGAGTCTTCTGTGCCCTCCTCAAAAAAAAAAATTATTAATTGTAATTTGGGATTTATAAGATAATATACAGTGTTATAAAATGAAAAAAAAAATTTTTTTTTTATTTTTTATTTCGAAAATGGACGTCTTCCCCAAATATAGGGGGGGAAAAACCACGCTTATTTCCTTACTGCTGCAGTGTTATGCATTTACACGCATCGTACTAACATTATGCAAACTCACTATATTGCCAATATTTATTTAAAAAAAACAATTCTATGAACTTTAAATAGAGGGGGAAATAATATTATAAGATTTTTTACTCGCCATTTTTTTAAGCTCCCCAAGATCGAAAAAAAAATGTCGATTAAGGGACCCTACGTTCGGGGAAACCCTGATTTTAAAAAAACGCATAAATGGATAATTTTCATGATATTTATGTCATTTTGATTAGAATACATGTATAAAATTGTTTTGGACATTTTGACAAAAACAAATTTTTTTAAATACAATATTTTGGCAAAAAATTTCTTTGAAAACCTTTTTTCGGTCCTCCCTTTTAAAAAATGTTCTAAAAATAATAATATTTTGTTTTTTAGTAAAAAACTTTTCCAGAGAGTCTAAACTATTTTTTTTTTTTTGAAAAATTCACATTATTTTCAGAGTTACCAAACTGAATTGATTATCGCTTTTTTGCTTAAAAATTTCCCCCCTCTGTTGTCGTAAAACAGGGAAAAACCCCACTTCTAAGTTTTATATTTCAAAAGAGACTTGCATCATATCCATAAAAAAATTTGGGATGATTTCCCCCTCCGAGGGTCGATTCCCCACCCCCACCCTTTCCTCCACCCTGGGATCATCTATCGACGGTTAAAAGGGGTTGGAGGGATGGTTCGGTGAGGGGAAAAGAGCTCTAGCGCAAAGCGTTTTTGGAAATATTTCCCGTTGTTTGGGTAATGCGATGTTTTCCCCGGGGGCTAATTTTTGTTTCTATTAAAAAATATCCAGAGAGATCGTTCTGTTGAATGATGAATACGCGGAGCAGTTTTCGTTGAATAAAGACAGTTTTTAAAGTGAAACTCCTTTAGGTGCGCTCGGGCGTTGAGAGTGAATGGGAAATTGGCCAGTTTTGCGTTTCGGTGAAAACCCGAACGGAAGTAGTGGTGGTAAGTCGCGCTCTATACCCATAAGCATAACAGCAAGGTAGCGCGCGGAAGGGGGAATTGTATCAGAGGTATGGAGTAGAGCCTCTTGCTGCTTCGGACGCTTAGGTACTGGAGACATTAAGTGGGTACCCTTGCTGCTTGTAACGAACTCGTGTGGCGCATTTTCGTAGTTTTTATATAGTAAGCGTTCCATTTTCAAGAAATTAACACAGCCAAAATATTACCATTACATGGCCCTTCCCGTTATGAGAGTGTCAGGGACATTGTGTATATGTCACTAACGTTTTTTTAAGTTATTATATAATCTAAAAATTCAAAACGCAAATTAAAAATGATAATGATCGACTATCAAATGTACTAATATACGTAATAATAAAGTACTACGCTTGATGTCACTGAGCACATGGCTCACGAAGTGAGCCTCCAACCCATATCATAGAGTCTATTGGTGGCTGGCGAAAGTAGCAGTCCTGAATGGAAAGGGAGCATCCTGATAGGTGGATCGAACATGGAAAGGGGGAGTGGCTATATGGTACCTGCTAAAAGAGTCAAAAAGAAGGAAAGTGAGTCCTGAAGTTGACGAGTGCCGGCTTTGCTATTGGTCGAGAGAGTAAAGTGAGGTGGCTCAATATTGGCTGCCCTGAAGTTGTTAAAAGAATTAAGATTGAAAATCTTGCCTGTGTGGGTGCTGAGTAGAATTTAAGCTTTTAGGAATTAATAAAAAGCTAAGAGAAAGAAAGTTACTAATTAAGCATATCATTTGCCACCGACAAAAGAAGAAATTTAATATTACGGGGGGCTGTAAGAATCAAGTAGAATTCTCTTTGGCCTCTTGGTATTATCATGTGGGATATAGATTTCAAGGAAAAATATTAATGTTATTTGTGAGAGGTAATGAATCAAAAAACTTAATCGCAAGTTTCTTAATATAATTGAAACGAAATCCTAATCAAATTCTATTCAAATAGAGAGAGACATTGCCACACATTCTCTCCCTTCAAAATCTAGTTTTATTCTGCTTAATAAAAAAATAATGATTACACTGATCAGCAATAAATTATAAGGGATGCGCTGGCTATCGCCAATGTAGACAAAAAAGGAATGTTTTGCTTCACATCTCCCCACCTGAACTCTCCAAAGAGCCCACTTATTGGATCACATAATCCATCAGGTTAAATGCAAACATATATAATAAATATACAACAAAGAATCTGAAAATACAATGTGTCACTATGTTAAGTACAAAACACTATAAAAATGCACTTTTCAAAGGAAATTACTCAACAAAAAATTAAGGATAATAAATGAGTTTAAATGATAGGTTAAATGAAATCGATAATTAGACTAAATGAAAATGCAGTAAATAAGCAGCGAATAAAAAATATTAAGTTCTAAAGGTTTTTCAATTTGTGTAAGAACACAGTTTATATAGTTCGTAAGGGATAAAGATGTTGAACAAAGTTCGTTTTTAACAGCCCCACCACTATTCTTAGTTCGTAAACTGCGTGTTTTGCCATCACGTCCTGGTAGGGTTCTTTTCAATTTACCTAGCTTCCGCAAAGAAAAGCTTGTTTTAGTGTTCTCTTCTTCAATCAATGTATCACCACCCTAGGTTCAGGATGTGTTTTTCCGGTTTCACTCGAATGAGCAGTTCGCAAATCTAATAAGTATTGTTTTTCCATCTGCCATGTGCTGTTTCTAGGAGCAGTTTGTCGGTGCCATTTCTCTTCTTTCTTTAAAGAGCGATGATTTTGCAGAAGATTTCTAGATTCCTCGCAAACGTAACAGGATATGTTAGCTTCTTCGATTTGTCCAAAGTTTTAAAATTCATAGGGTAGAGGTTTTGGTTCATCTCATTTTCTTCTTGGCTGGGCCAATTTCCAAAAGCCTCGAAGTGGTCTGTGATTGAGAGAACAGCTTCTATTTCCAGTAAAGTATAGTTGTCATTTCTTCAAAAACTGAATAGGGCCTTCCCAAGAATTTTATGCAGGCTTCTTTGACAGATCTCACCAAACGTTCATAAAATCCTCCCCACCATGGGGATCTTTCGATGATATTTTTCCAAAATAATCCTTTCCTTGGCATTTGTGTTCTAGAAACTCATGCTTCGGGATAAAATTCTGGATAAATTTTTCAATTTCTTTTTGCTTTTCGTGAATGTTTTGGCATTGTCACTGTATATTACTTTACAATCCTAATCTTCTTTGCGAGGAATCTTCTTCAGAAGGCTGCAAAGTAGAAACGAGTTAGTAGTCATATTTTCACACCATTTCCAAGTGAAGTGCTCTTGCAAATTCCCGCAAGTGGCAATGCCTCAGGCCTTCCCTCCCAATCTTTATGTAAGTCCATTGGATTTTGAATCTCAGGCAATGATGCCACCTTTTGATGGGGAGTGCGTCAATTTCTGAATTTCTTGAATTCGATTTGATGAATGGCTTAAATCTTTCTTCAGGTTGCCTCGCAAACCCAAAAACAGTGTTATTTTCGAATCTGTCCAAAAAGAAGCAAGGATATCGAGTTTTAGAAAGCCAAAATATTGCTGCTAATCTAAGCCGACAGCAAAGCACCCTATTAATTCCCAATCTTGGGAGCGTCAAAGCTTTCAAAGGAGCTATTCTGTTCTTAGAAGCAACAAATGATGTTAGAATTTCTTTTATTAGATGATGTCACACGGAGATAAGCTACGTCCCATACATGCCTTGTGCTGGCATCATCAGAAAAAAAAGGTGAAGTTCGAGTGTTTTTGGGGTAAATTATTCACGGCAAAAGGGTCGTAGAAAAGTAAATAAAGCGTGGTATTGAGAAGTCAGTTAATTGGGGAACCTCTTCACACCAATCAGCCCAAAGGTGGGGAAATTATGTCTTCAGGAAGACTTTCATTCCAATTCCCTACTTTTCAGAAGCCATACTTCTGCATCAAGTGCTTTATCCTGAGAGTAAAAGGTCCCAAAATCCAATGGGATCAAAGTTGATTCTGCCTAAAAACTTCTTGCAAGATGTTCCTTTGTATCAATTCTTTTTAGAGACAAAGTCGATAACCCTAAAGTACAAAAGTAGAAAAATCTTTCTACTATTCCAAAGTGTGTTATGCCCAAAACTTTGTAGGACAAGGTAAATTATCTTTCTCAAATGTTTCAAAATGTGGATTCTTTTCATCCGAAATTACTTCTTTATCTTGCCGCAAGCCTTTATGCATGATTTCGGGAATTAGTTTTGCCATTTGTGTAGAGATATACTGGCATATTCAAAAGTAAATTTTAGTCGCTTCTAAAGTAAAAAGTTAAGGCTTGATTTACAAAACGGTTGGCTTCCTATAATATCGTCCTCACATAAATATTTTGTCTTCAAAAGTTAACCCTATCTGTATACTTTTCCCAAATAATATTTCTTTTATAAATGATGTTTTATATTGCGCTCGTAGCAAAAAGGACTACTGCTAATACCGAATAAAACTCCTGCAAAACCGATATACAGAAGCGTGAAGCTGAGACTCATCGAAGGGGTCGTTCGAAAACAAGAATTTGTTACGTCTCTATCCTCCTCTTCGTTTAACATTAGGCCTCTGGTAAAATGCTGTCATGTCGGCAGTGAAAGCACCTACTTAGCCCTAAATCTCAGAAGGATATCGTAAAAATTTCGTGATAAAAAGGTTTGGTCCTATATGTAGACAATCATTCAGAGAAGTGGAATTTGCATCATAAACAATACGTAGTTGGCTGGAAGGGCGATCTTTTCGAATTACTTCTCTGTGAGGAAGATAAAATGTATCGTTGTTTGAGTCACTATCAGAATCTGGGACTAACTCTATAATACCCAGTTTCAAATAATTCTGCATTACCTCTCGATATTCAGCGTGAAATCAAATGGGGTATTTTCTGAAATCAGAAAGGTTCTTTTTACGCAAATCTCTTCTCTCAGCAATAATACCCCCCTTTATTATCTTTTAATTCACGTGCTTCTAACTTCCACGGTAATCCTACTTTATACCGTTTAGTTTTTTCATCGTATTTAATATTTGATTCGAAGTTCTTAATTATTTGATTTTCAGAGACATCAGATTCATTTTTAGAGTCGATTAAACAGGAGACTTCAAGATCCCCAAATTTCTTTAGTTGATCCGAAATCAAATTTTCTTGAACTATTACACTTAGAGCAAGCGATGATTGATTTTCGCTATTTCGACCTTGAAGACACCAGCCGAAGATGGTTTCAACCACAACTAACTTCTTTACTCTAGATGTATAATTTTGTATCATTAAAGTAACTACATCGTAGCAATAGTCTGCTCCGATTAGTATTGTAATGGGCTCCCCGACAATCTGCGAGTCAGTTGAGACCAAAATTTTCTAATTGAACTGCTTGTGTGAAAATATTTACACCAAGAGTGTGGGGATTATTTGCCGCCGAAATATTATTAGTAACCAAAGCATCTATGTCTATTTTCAAATTTTTGGCGAACTCTTTTATTTTTAAGAGTTAATTTAACTACATCATACCTTTTTCAATGCAGAGTTTTGTTCCCGAAAGTATATACACTGATGTAGCTTCTTTCTCAATGCAGCAGAGAGTCCAAACAGTTAAACAATTTTTGTTCTTCAAAGCTTCTTCACATCCACAATCACATAACAAACGCGAAAATATTTCTTTGAAATTATGTTCTAATTTTTACAGCGCCATGTTTGCAAGAAAATTTCTTTATTTTGCTTCTCTATTGTAAGAAATTGCTGGGGACGACTGTGGGTATCTTGAGAATCTGGTTCCCTTCTCTTCTGATTCAAAGAGGCGCTTATTTTCATTAATTAATTCCTTAGATTTCCTCCTTTGGAAAACAAATAGTTTCGTTAAGTCTACCATTGCAAATTCTGCAAGCCATATTTGATAAACACTTTATACAGTGTTTTGGTCAGCAGACACAAAGCTCTTCTCCCTGTTTCTTCAAAATTTCCGTTTTTCTTTCAATGCTAATTTTATTACACCCTTCTGCCAGATGATCATAGATTACAAAAGCGAATGCTGCAGATCTCTTTCGTTTACACGGCGTTATAAATTCACATGTAGATATGCGACCTTGAATTTTATGTTCCCGTTCATTGCGCGAAATGTTGGATTATCGCCATACCGGTTCGGGCATGTTTTAAAGTTATGAGTAAGAAGATTTTTCCTCTCCCCTGCCGTGCTTAGCAGATGGGCGTATTCTCACGACATTCGATTTCAATTCCTTAAAAACGAAAACAATTGCTACAACACGAATGTAAATTTCCTCTTTTTTTCCTAATTGTTTTCTGTTAAAATCTAGGACCAGATCTTCTGGTAGTAATTTAAGAAGAATTGGCTGCAGTAAATAACCGCACATTCCAGATGTTACGTTAAGTGATTCTTTAAACTTCTAATTTGTATTTACAAATATCGTACACTTTAATCCAATAACGTTATTTTCTTTGAATCCTTGCGATAAAGATTGAGTAATTTCGACATATGCGCGTTAACTACGTAATTTCTTCTCTTCCAAATCTTTCCTTTTAATAATATCAAAGTTTACTGTCATAATTATCACGATAAAGCGAAACCAAGCTTACTGGCTTACGTCGTAACCTCCTAGTAAATGACTTTAAATACGAAAAATTTATCTACTTTTGTTATGTTTCATTTCCCTGTCTATGGAGTTTCTGGGAATTTATTCCAGAATTTTCAAATTCATAGACATGGATCTTTGAAATATTTATCGATTTGTAATTTGGGTAGACGAACAGAATTAACATTTCTGTTAGAACTTACAGAAGATCCATTAATCGAATCATTTTGAACATTTAATGTTGTTTGCGACAATACACTAGAATCATTTTTAGATAGATTCTTAATTTGAATTTGAATTTAGACCAACACAGAAGCCTTCGTACTATAGTTTGATTGCAAAATCGGTACCGGTATCAAATTTTTTCACTTCAATAATATTTTGGATTTTTTATCTAGTTCTAAATTTTCATTTAAATAATCAAAACAATGTTCATGTAAAAGTATCAACAGATTGAGAATCTAAGTTCATTTTTAACCTATTCATAATTCTTAGTAATTGTCAGTAATGAATGACAGCTCTAGTTTCTTCAATTTCTTTCTCCTCGTTCATTTTTATAAAATATAGTCACTAGATATAAAAATATATCAATGTTCTATTTAAATCGTGAAAAGTATTTCTTACCGTAAGTTTCTCAGCTTCACGCTTTTAAGCGTTATTCCAATGTTTTCGTTAATTCACAAAACCACATACTACGATTTCATATCGTTCGATAAATTTCAAAATGCAATTTTCTAATTTTTATAAATATATAATCAATCCATTCCCGGCCGATGCACCATGAAACGAAATCATAATCTGATTTTCTATTGACATTGAGGAATTCCGGCAAATTAGTGGGTAGATTAATCTTAGAACATTCCGGAATTTATCACGCGCATGTAGTATATGTTGTTTCCATGTGAGTTAATTATCTACAGTGCTTCTCAAACTTTCGATTCTTGCGACCCAATTTTCAGTCATAATTTCCATCGGGCGCCCTTTCTTCATACAATAACAATATATTGAATTCAGTAATACTATGCTTTGATGCTAAAGCTACAATACGACTTTAACCTCTTCTGTAAACTTCTATACATTTAATTATTCCGAAAGCTTTGTAATGCAATAAAATTAACTTGAAAGCGTTTGCGAAGGATTTACGTATTTCAGAGGATTTACTTCTTTATTCCTCTTTTATCCCCCCCCCTCCTCCAATACATCTCATACGCGCGCCTACATGAAAAAACATTGGCATTGGGGAGTGAACCGTATAACTTTTTAATCTCGGCAGTTAAGGGATTAATTATAAACCGTACAAAATATCAAGATAAGTGTTGAATTTTGTATATAATTGTATGTATGACAAGTTCATGGAGTCACTGGTAATTATTAAACTTGCTCTTAACTTAATATTGCACAATTACTTATAAAATACATTGTGAAGAGTACTGATACATTTATAAGTGTATTATATTAGTGTAAATGCATATTTTATTTTTTATTATGCCAGAATGTATTTTGTTTGTTTACTTTGAGCAAATTAATAATTTTTTAAAATAATCTTCTGTTTTCAACTTTTTAATATCCTCGTGCCCCACAGTTTGAGAAACGCTGATCTAGCATGTCCTAAATATGTTGTGTTCTGAAACCTTTGGAATGGTGTGGGGTATAGCGTTGGTGATATAGCGGGTTTTCTTTTCCTTGTGAAGAGGACCGCTGTCGTTTTGTCTATGTTAATTTTAATTCTCCTTGTATTGAAATAATTTTCTAGAAGTGTTAAGTGTTTATTCATGACGGATGATGACGGATGATTTTGTGAAGAGGTACCTAGACTGCGTCAGCAGTCTTCAACCCTCTATCTGGTTATTCAATGTTCATGGTGTTGCAGCTTTGGTTGGGAGAGGAGGGCGTGACTTCAGGAGTGGAGAACCAATGAGAGTGGTGCTGTGGAGGTGGGTTTTGATTGGAGGTTGGAAGTGAGCTTTTCAGCGTTAAAT
>BMAV01022553.1:0-63965 GCA_019973955.1 Trichonephila inaurata madagascariensis
TTTCGCCTGCAGGATGATATATCGGTCATCCTGCAGTTGTCGTCCCGGGGGGACCCCAAACCCTTTTCTAACAGCTGTCCCTTTGGTTTTTGGGAACGTTTTTCAAGCGCGCGAAACGACACTTTGTGATTCGAACTCTGCAGCTACACTGGTGACAGTACGCCCCTCCCCCAGTTTTCCCGATCATTCTTCCCTTTGAAGTCATCCAGATGATTTCTTCTATCCATTTTTCCCGAACTGCTCACTGGCACTTGCAGAGAATATAGTGAATTGCGTCTCCGTCCTTCATTTCTTCTACTGTTGAGCAGCGCCGGACATCACGCGTTTTGCGTACGCTCACATCGTTTTGACGTTTTTTTCCCTGATATTTGCATACGCGACGTTTCTACGACACGTGCCCTCTACTGATCTCCACCCCTTTTTCTGCAACATGGCTATCTGCTAAATTTGTACATTGTTGCTTAAGTTTTAAATTATAATCCCCCTGCATTGATTTGCTGACCAGAAATTTTTAAAAAAAATAAGAAAAGAATATTTCTACTTTTTTTTTTCTTTGTATCAAATTTATCCATTACTTTCCATTTTTTACATCAACTTTAAGAGTAAAATATACACAAAAAATTCTGAAATCTTAAAAAGCTCTTGAAATTATAAGATGCCCGGAATTCTGATACTCATTTTTGAATAGGTACGCAAAAATTACCCGAAAACTCACAGAAATATTTTTCTATATATGTTAATATCAAAAACTTTTTCTTTTATAACGAAACCTATGATTAAGCGGCAGAAATCCTTAATATCTGCCAAACTATCTCAGCCCCAATTTATTTTTAAAAAATCTATCTCAGTATTACGCAAGTTTTCTCAATGAGTTTACATAAATTTTTTCTATCACCCGTTTATCAATCAGTTTGAATTCGTGAATGTGATCGTAATCTTTTTTTTTTCGTTCAAAATCTAGGCTATTGTATGCATTTGAATATATTAAATTTAAGTGAAGTCTGCTGTTGCATTGCATTTTTCCTCTATTTTTTAAAAGATATTTTATGCCTATTTCAATAATTCGTGCATGAGTTTTCAGACTTTTAAAAACCCAAAAAATATTACCTGAATCAAAGGGAAAAAAGGGCGATTCAATAGAAACCTTTATTTGTTTTGCTTATTTGAATGCATTTTACTCTGCATTCAAATAATTATTATAGTTTAAATTTGTGAAAGTGGAAATAACATTACGTACTGTGATTGTTCTGAATTAGTTGTTGGAATTGCCAGAATGGGTAAACTCGAACCCGATCGGAAAAGTCGAGGTGTACGCATGAACCATTCTTTTGGGAAATGTCGGGACAGCTAAAGTTTCAAGGTCGACATTTAAAGAGATGAATCCCAAAGAATACATGGAGTTGTACAAAAAACAACACGGCAAACGAAAGGACTAGCCTTAAAGGTGCTGGTGAGAAGGATAAAGGTATTGTACGAGCCAGCGAAGCCAAACATTAGCTCAAATTCCCCCAATTGAATGAAAAATCTTCGTCAGTAAAGGACTGTAAACCCACTTCACCGTTTGGGTTTCGGGAGCCATCGACCACAAAAGTACCATTCTCAACCCCCATCGGCTGCACGCTTGCCTGGCAAAGAGAAGGACAGAGTGTAGAGGACTGGAAACAAGTAGCTGGAGTGTGAGTTCGATTCCGACTACTTCAAGCTCATGAAGCCATGTATCCTGTATGCCAGGGTTTGGGAAAATAAAGGGAAAAGGTGGGTTTGATCATGGTTTGGGGTTTTTCGTGGCACGGGGAAACTTGGTGCAGCCAAACCCCCTCAATGCAATTTGGTACGTAGAGTTGCTGGGTGGTAACGTTCATCTCTTTATACTGTTCTGTTATCCGCACAGTAATGAAGTTTTTCAGCAAGACAACTGCACCTCTCACAATTCCCGGTTGGCTACTGGCTGGTTGGATAAGCATTCCTCTGACTTTTCTGTCACAAATTGACAACCCAGAAGACCAGACTTAAATCCTTTGATCATCTTTGGGGTGTTTTGGAACAAGGCGTGAAAGGCCATCACACAGCAGCAACGAACACTTTGATTTTAAGCAGCTTTAGTCAATATTTGGCAAGTCATCCCCGTGGAACGTTTCCAGAAACTTGTTGAATATATGCCTCGTCGAGTGGCAGCCATTATCAAGACCAGAGGAGGCCAAACTCGTTACTTGGTAGTTATCCCTAATTCAGTGGCCCTTCAGTGTATAATGAGTGAAATTAGCAGTATTACAATTTTAAAATATAATGCAGAAGTTACGCAAAAATATACTTGACAACAATGATACGACTGGATAGTATATATAATCTATACTAAAGAAAGATTGTTGAGATCAATTAAAACGTCGCTTATGACATTCACATATTCAAGATGTTCTCTACAATGATGTACCTCAAATCATGGAAAATATGACACATGTTAAATTTTTGTAAAGTAATTTATTTGCTGCACACTTAGAATTCAATTATTGCAGTTTAAGCTATTTCATAAAATGAAATAGTATGAAATAATGCTAATTTCTATAGTTAGATGTTACAATTTTCGATGATAAAATTACTTTACTGATGATTATTTCAAAAATACCAGGTAAAGGTTGTGTTGTGATTGTTGTCTTGGAGTGTATGTTTTGTTTTATGGCACATTGACCAAACATTAATGTAATGTTGGTTTATCTTCTGCTGCAATAACAGCTGCCATTCTGTGGGGAAGGCTATCCATTAACATGCTGAATATTTCAGTTGGAATTGCGAATCAGTCTTGTTCAAGAACACTGATCAGGTGTTGGGAGGGATTAATTTATCCTATGTTTTATGGGATTCAGGTCTGAACTTTGATGAGCCAATCCGATTCCTGAACATCTATGTCAGTAAATAACGATTACCAGGCCATGCAATATGGATAGGATCACGATCCTGTTAAAACAGGAATGAACTCTGTCCGAAATGTTGACACATTGTCATGTTGTAAGCTATGTGAAGTTGTCCAAAACGACAAGATAGGTTTCTGTGTTTTGATAGCTTGTACAGGAATAATATGTCTATATCTTAGGCCAAACCCAGGTAAAGCACCTCTAAACTATTGTGCTAACACCTCCAAATTTCACTTTCAGCACAAAGAATTGGTTTCATCTATGTCTTCACACAATATCTACTTCAAAGCTTACAATGAAGTTGCAAGGTAGTATACATTTATTTGTTACTCTATAACATGTGATACCATTGCTCAAGGTTCCAGTATTATCAAATTTTGCACTATTGTAAGCGACGCTTGACATTAGTTTATAATTAGTAGCTCTGTCATGTTTGGTAATGTTTAGTTGATAATCAGCTGCTCTGCCACGAAAACCAAGATTTCAGAGTTTGAAACAAACTGTGTGAGGATATTGTATCCAGTTTTTTTTTAATTCCAGGAGAGTATTTTCTGGCGAATCCCCATAATTGATTTCACAATTCTCTTCATTGCTGAATGGACTCTGTCCACAAGACGGCATAGTCTATCAGTTCGTGGTTCAACAGCTATAGATCCTGCACATCTCCATTTCACGATAACATTATGTTCAGTAAAACGAAACAATTTTAATACAGCAGAAATGTCAGGAACACACTCACCACAACGTTGATAGCCAATCATTTTACCTCGTTCAAAACCTTTTAGTTCTCAGTTTCTTCTCAATGCATTTTTTTTTTACCTAAAATTTCCATCGCGATCTCGTCTGAATTATTTTATACTTCTCCTTCATCTCGACATCACTGGCCGAAAGTACTATTTCGAGAGATGTCAGAATGCTTTTGATATCATATAATGTATATTTTTATATATGAAATTTTGGATTAACATATAACTTCTTATCTCCTTTTAAGGTATCCGACTACGTTCGGAACCGTGATTTTAAAAAGACTCATAAATGAATAATTTTCATGATATTTAGTGTCACTTAGATTAAAATATATGTATAAAATAGTTTTATAAGGACATTTTGACAAAAAAAATTATTTAAATACAATATTTCGGCTAAAAATTAACTTACAATAACCTTTTTTCAAAATGTTTTCCTTTTGTGAAAAATGCTTCTAATATTTTGCCTGTATATAGCTCAGACCTCTGTACAGAGGCTCAACTATGATGTTTGAAAAATTCACATAATTATCAGAGTTATAACCCATTGAAATAATTATCGGCGTTTTTTTCTTACAATTTCTCTCCTCTTTTGTCGTAAAACATGGATAAACCCACTTCTAAGTTATGTATTTCAAAAATTCTAGTTGAGCTTCTGTACAGAGGTCTGAGCTATAAACAGACAAAATATTATTATAATAGAAGCATTTTTCACAAAAGTAGAACATTTTGAAAATGTTTCATTCTATGTTCATTTTTTGCCAAAATATTGTACATAAATAATTTTTTATTGTAATACTATTCTTAAAACAATTTTATATACATTTTCTAATCGAAATTACAGTAAATATTATAAATATTATCCATTTATACGCTTTGGCAAAATCACGGTTCCGAACGTAGTCGGATACCTTAAAAGAAAGATCATCTCTAAATAAAGACATTATTATGTCATAAGAACTGTTCTTGATTCAGTGAAATTTGGCTTTTAAGTACAATAAATGTGCTTGTTACCAAGGCTCAGACTTCGAATCTCATCCTGACGAATAACACTTTCAGCCATTTCACTAGTGCAATTTAAGGAATTTTTTAAAAAATATAAAGCCTAAATAAAATTCGGCGTAGTTTGACCAGTGTAGCTGAAGCATTCGGAATCAACAGCAGTGTCGTTTCGCGCGATTGGAAAGCCTCCAAGACATAGGAAGACCTGTTAGAAAGGTTGGTGGTGGTCACACTAGGAAAAAACTACAGTGAATAACCGACATATCATCCTGCAGGTGAAAAGAGCCCGATACCAGTCAGCAAGGGCCATTGCCAACTGTGTAAAGCAACAGGGTGACAAGCGTCGAGGTTTACTGTGACCAGACGCCTTCACAAAGGTGGCCTATTCGCCTGCCGACAATACACAACCACACCGTACTGCTGATGTTCAACAGCAACTGGAAAGTGAATTTATCCCCTGGAATGGGATTGGCCGGGTTTCTTCCCTGGTTTAAATCCTATAGAACAGTGTTCCGCAACCTTTTTATCGCTGCGGACCGGTCAACGTTTAAGGTATCCGACTATGTTCGGAACCGTGATTTTGCAAAAGCGTATAAATGGATACTATTTATGATATTTAGTGTCACTTAGATTAGAAAATGTATAAAAAATTGTTTTAATAGTATTACAATAAAAAATTATTTAAGTACAATATTTTGATAAAAAATAAACATAGAATGACCCATTTTCAAAATATTCTCCTTTTGTGAAAAATGCTTCTATTATAATGATATTTTGCCTGTATATAGCTCAGACCTCTGCATAGAGGCTCAACTAGAGTTTTTGAAATATATAACTTAGAAGTGGGTTCATCCATGTTTTACGACAACAGAGGGAGACATTTTAAGAAAAAAACGCCGATAATTATTTCAATGAGTTGTAACTCTGAAAATAATGTGAATTTTTTTTAAAAAAAAGATAGTTCAGACTCTCTGGAGAAGTAAGTCTTTACTTTATATAAGCAAAATATTATTATTTTAGATGCATTTTTTATAAAAGGAGAACATTTTGAAAAAGGTTATTCTAAGTTAATTTTTTTGCCAAAATGTTTTACTTAAATATTTTTTTTTTTGTCAAAATGTCCTTAAAATAATTTTATGCATGTATTCTAATCTAAGTGACACTGAATATCATGAAAATTATCCATTTATGCGCTTTTTTAAAATCACGGTTCCGAACGTAGTCGGATACCTCAATAATTTTTCAGCGGCCCGCTGAGGTAGGACACGTTGATTGTTTATATTTTAGATTGTTTTGATTTAACAATTTTAATTTAGTTACATTTAAATAGGCCTTCAGAATAAAATATAGTTACACCAAAAACGAATTAAAGTGATTTAACATGGAATATAAAGTGATTTCCGTAGAAAGTTGCACAATTCCGAGAGAAATGCACCACTTTAAATAAAATGGAAATAGTTTAATGTTCTATAGGCGGCCCGGCATCATTTGATCCACGGACTGGGGGTTGCGGATCACTGCTATAGAACATGTGTGGAATGCTTTGGAGATCAGCCTTGCGGTACGATTACATCCTCTGAGGAACACTCAACTGCTGGAATAGATACTGATTGGGAAATGAGCACTCTTACCTCAAGTACGGTTGGTCAATCTGGTGCTGAGTGTGGAGAGACGGTGCGAAGCAACAATTTCAGTAAGGAGAAAGCATATTCCATGCTAAGAAACATTTGTTTTTTGTTCTTCCTCTTGGACAGACAATCCTGAGTAACGATGCTATGAGTTTAATAAAGCATACTTTTGTTTAATTTCATACTATACGCATTGTATTCATTTTTGCGCAACTATGCTTCCGTCATTGTTTAAGTACAAAATTCTGTCTCATATTTCTGAATTTCATGTCTATCAACGGATTTATCCTGAAGTTATAGCAAAAAAACTGATACTTAAGTTTTGCACTCCAGTGTACAGTGGCGTAATGTACACCCCCGCATCTCAAGAGAGAAAGGGGGGGGAGGATTCTAGGGGGTTCAAAGGTTATGGTTTTACAATACTTTGAAGATCCGGCTTCGGGTTCTAACTTTGAGGACTTTGCAGGGTGCCCTAATATTCTCCGTTACGCCCCCGCCAGAATATATAACTGCCAGTAATGTAATTTAATATTTAGATCAAATAGTTTATTAAAAAGCTGTATTACGTTTTCTTATAGTTGTGAATTTTAATCCGTTTAATTATTTACTTGAGAATACTTAGCTTTCAGCGGCTGACATACTGTGATGTAGATAGTTACCAAACACTGAACCCAAACAAAGCGAGATTCAAGTCTTATAAAAAGAATATGAATTATCCTATCAAATACGAATTAATACTACTTAAGGTATCCGACTATGTTCGGAACCGTGATTTTGCAAAAGCGTATAAATGGATACTATTTATGATATTTAGTGTCACTTAGATTAGAAAATGTATATAAAATTGTTTTAATAGTATTACAATAAAAAATTATTTAAATACAATATTTTGATAAAAAATAAACATAGAATGACCCATTTTCAAAATATTCTCCTTTTGTGAAAAGTGCTTCTATTATAATAATATTTTGCCTGTATATAGCTCAGACCTCTGTACAGAGGCTCAACTAGAATTTTTGAAATATATAATTTAGAAGTGAGTTTATCAATGTTTTACGACAACAGAGGGGGAAAATTTTAAGAAAAACGCCAATAATTATTTTAATGGGTTGTAACTCAGAAAATAATGTGAATTTTTCAAAATTCATAGTTGAGCCACTGTACAGAGGTCTGAGCTATATACAGGCAAAATATTATTATAATAGAAGCATTTTTCACAAAAGGAGAATATTTTGAAAATGGGTCATTCTATGTTCATTTTTTGTCAAAATAGTGTACTTAAATAATTTTTTATTGTAATACCATTCTTAAAACAATTTTATATAAATTTTTTAATCTAAGTGACACTAAATATTATAAATATTATCCATTTATGCGCTTTTTTAAAATCACGGTTCCGAACGTAGTCGGATACCTTAAGCTTTTTGTTTCTGATTATATTTATTACTCTAAATAACTCTTAAAAAACATCAATAATCACTGAACTATTAATATGATATTCTTCCAAATCTGTAGAAATCTGTTATTATTTTGCCGTAGTATTAGTTTCATTGCTGCTGTAAATTCTCATTCAGTGCCACTACTTTAACTTCCTTATCATACTAACCGTTAATTGTGTAGAAATGTAAAAAATGCGCGCATGTGATTTTAAAGAATTATTTTATTCTTTTAACCCCGAGTGAAACGATCTCTTCTGCAATTACTCAATGATGGATCAGAGCGTAACAAATCTTAGATCAATCATCATCATTTCAAACATATTTGACGTACCTTTTTGTATTATTTTTTACGATTAGTCGTCAAACACGGATTATTGATATGTATTTAAATTCAAACAAGCCTAATAGGAAAGTAATTGATGCAATAAGAAAATAATAAAGCCGCTTAAATATGATAAAAACGTTGTATTTATTTAAATAATAATAATTTAGCAATTATTTAACTTAATCTATTTACAAATCTTCGTTTCTTTGAGAAAGTAAGCATGTATTTTTCGGAAAAAAATGTAGAATAATTACCAATATACGAATTATAGTATTAGTTGTTAGTAACAATAGTAGAAAAATAATATAAATATGAGGAGATTTTTGGTGCATTTTTTCCTCCTCTTTCTCAAAATGAACTACCTATTTCTCCCATTTTTTTCCATTCTGTATAAGGATTGTTTATTACTGTTATTATAAAAAGTTGAGTTACTTAAAGTTGAAAATGTTCTATTTTATGAATGTCTATCACTGTTATTACGATAGAATTCTCTATCGCCAAGATTTCACCAAGTTCCCATTGAATCACCATTGTAACGTAACAGACGACGTTGCTTGAGAATATTACAATTTTAAAATAAATTAAAGCTAATTTAGAGTAAGATAAAGGCATTACACATAGAAATACAAATTATTTACACTATTTTACGCAAAATTCGTAGCACTGCCCCCTCCTCAAAGACTGCACGTCCCGTGCAGTACAATCCCTGAGTAAGGGTATCTATTTACAGATATAAACTATTCTCACAATAATCAAATGTAAAGTAACAAATACTCGACAGCACATACAAAGCAAATAAATTAAAAATATATGAACAATCGTTCGTTTTTCCTCCTCTTTCTCAAAAGGAACTGCCTATTTCTTCCATTTTTTGCCATTCTGTATTAGGATTGTTCATTACTATTATTATAAAAAGTTGAGTCACTTAAAGTTGAAAACGTCCAATTTTTGGAATGTCTATCACTGTTATTATGATATAATTCTTTACAAAAAGAGTAACGACTAATAAATAAACTAGTTTGATTTTTTTATCAATATATCTTTCTTAAGTTGATATAGAATTTATTCATAATACTGAATGGAAATTGATGAAAGTTCTACTTATTGAACTGAATTGAATTTATTTTTAATTGTAAAATTATAAAAAAAAAATCGTTATTTTTATTCTCATACTATTTTTAGATACCTCATATTCCGAAGTATATTATGCGCACCTATATTTTAAACTGCATTTTTTTAAATTTAAAGTAAATTCGACATACTAATATAATACACACCCTTTTCTTTCAATTCCTACTATTAGTTCAATCTCTCCTTATACACACACATACACACACACACACATGTATATATATATATATATATATATATATATATATATATATATATATATCTTGTTCAAATTTTATATCGTTAAAAAAATACTTTCTATTCATCCATTCAAATTCAAATAAATTTTTTTAAACTTGTAATGGATGACACTTGATGTTAATACAGATTTTTCAAATATTAATTCATTAATTAAATTTTATTTTTTAAATTTTAAATTTATTCTGCGTTATTTCTGTCGTAGTTACAGCTAGCTGTAACAGATGACGCCAGTACGTTTTTCTAACGGAGTAGGAATTGACGTTAAGAAAATTTTTTATACCACTTGTTAAGAAAAAGCTTGAAATATACACACGTGCAGTCTCTTATCTTTTGAAATCATTTATTTGAAGTATTATACCAGGCTTTTAAGCAACTGTATACTTCTAGAACTGAAAACCTAAAGAGCAAGAAAATAGGCATTAGAAAGTATGTGGATGTTAGAAGGTGAAAAAAAAAAAAACCTTTACATGAAGAGGTAAAATCCATCATGCAAATCTGGAAATTGTGTACGAGGGGATACTAAAAACATGGGAATGAAATTAAAGATGACATAATTAAAAGTCATGAAAAATTAGTATATCTTACAATTGGATGGAACGGAAAATGATTATTTAATTTGAATAGAAGTAACAGTAATGGTGAAGAAGAAACAGAACTCGATAATGTGCCAGAAAATACAACGAACGAAAGACGAATATACTGAACTTTTCATGTTAAACAAGATTGAAAATTCCATAAAGAGTATGCAATTTCCTTAAAATAAATAGTATTTAAATATATGTAGAAATATATTTAATCTTTTTAATACACATCTCTTAATATTGAAAGCTATTATTTTTATATCCAGAGTATAACGCTCACCCGTATATTTGAATCTTATTTTTTGTATTAAAAGTTTGTGTTATATATTGGAATAAAACGATAATTATTTATTTTCCAAAAATTTGAGTCCCAAACTATCTGATTGAAAGTATTTTACAAACGAAACAATTTTTCAAAAACATAATGATGGCAAACTATTTTAAGCGTCCCATAATGCATATGTCATCGATGAAATTTATAATTATATTTAAAACTCTTTTTGAAAAATTAAATGCCAGCTTGGCAAATTTTTTTTTCGTAAAATTGATGGGAAAGAATTCGAAATATTTAAGTTTGTCCATACCGCGTTACACTTTTTAATTAATCTTCAAAAGTTCTCATAAGAGCATCATTAGTTATTCGATAACAATGCCCATAAGCAATTAGCTTCTGTTTTTGAAAACATTTACTAAAAATCATTTTTTAATGCATGGCATGAAACATTTGCAGTATAAACCATTATTTTTTCAACTAAAAGTCTTTTCAAAACTCAACAAAACAAATGCTTTTCAAAAGTAGAAATATTGTCAGTGGCACTTTCGCAAACTTTACGCAATTAAAATAATTAAGAAATTCTTCTCAATTAATGAATTAAACATCGCAATGAAACCTATTCACGTTAATTTTTTCCCCTCTTTTGCTTCTCCTTCAATAAATTCTCCTTTTCTCCTTCGTCTTTCAAAGGTTGAACATAAACATAAATCACAAGACCATTAAGACAGATAAAAATACGGATATAATGAGGACCGTAAGCGAGCAGTTCCCATAACTATGTAATATATTGACAATAAAGTTGTTTTTATTTTCCGACGACTTCAATTAATTATGAATAATGAACATTTCCAGAATAATTGCCATAAAACATTTACTACACGTTTCAGAACGGTCATGTTTTTCATCTAAATCTATAATCATTAACAATAAATCAAGTCGCTTTTCTCCCTTACTTGTTTTGTTTGTTGTGTTCCACTTCATTTCGGGCACATAATAAATATTCAATAAACGCATTCGTTTCTATGTGCGAGAAAAAAAAGAAAAAGTGGAATTCCCGAATGTTGGGCGAAGAAGAAAAAAAATGGCCGTCTCTAATTCTAGGAACACGTAATTTGAGTAATTAATTAGAAAGCTTCTTTCTAAATCAAGTTATAAAACACAATTTTCGGGAGATATTAAAATATGGGAAGAGGGTTATGGAGATGGGGAAAAAAACTGGGAAAGAAAAACTTCGCTAGAAATAGCCAGATAACTCATTTTTCTCCCGATGTTTTACGTAAATGAGTTTACTGAGCGTTTTCTATTTCTCTATATATGGCGAAACGTGTTCGGGTTTTTAATTTACACTAAAAAGATCGATTTGACGTTTTTGCCCAGTTTTGTCTGGTGTCTTCCGTTGAAGGGGAAAGTCACTAGTGTCATATTTATGTGTGGTTAGTGTTAAACTCAGTATTCGTAAGCGTGACATGAAAACGATATAAAGTACGAAAGCCGCCCATAGAACCCCCTCTTATAATTTACTGCAGCCACGAACTTAAAACGAATATTTTCCGTATTAAGTTAATTACGCGAAGTTGAGATAACGTAATAGGAGATTAGAACTGAAGCATTTCTCGAAAAGAAAAACGCAAAAACGGGTAAATATCGGGTAATAACAATAATAATAATAACAAGCAAAAGAAATAAAAAATTCGAATGCTTTTTGTCAAAGTCCGGTGTGGTGAACACGGTTACAGTTAAAACCGCGCCGCACCTAATGGACCTAATTAAATTATCGTCCAACTCATCTGAGGGTAAAAAGCGTGCGAGATAAAAATCAACGACGGAACGTCGAGTAATTTATTCCAAGCGAGAATTTAATTTGTAACTCGTAAATAAGGAACCTGGCAATGAGAAATTTGTCGGGAGAGCGATGTGGGGGAAGAAGCGAAAGAAGGGAAGGAGATAAAATATTTTATGCGATCTTCAAAACCGATCAGAGTTCAGAAGTTTAGTTTTATGGATTGAGAGATGTGGGGAAAAAGAGGAAAAAATTAATATTATCGGTTATTAAAAAAGGGGAAAAATAAATTTTTGATTGCTTTGCTTTACGTAAACGATTTAATAGCAGCAGCATGTGTTAAACTTTAAACCTCTCTCTTTCGTATTTTTTTTTTTTTCCTTTTTGCTTTTGAGGTAATTTACTCTGATACATTCTATAACGTTTAAGTTACTTCTCTTTAATTTAAACATTAGCAGAATATTAAAGCAATGGTGATTTTTCTCACTAGTCATTGATGCGTGGCAAATGCCTTATGCATTGAAATTTTTATTTCAGGGCATTTTTATTTATTTTAACTAAAAGGGTGTTAATTTCACTTAAAAAAAATATCAGAAATATCAATGAATAATTTTAATTACTAAAATTTAAGAGTGCTTGCTTCTGATTTCAATTTTATTTTATGCACTTAATGAATATTCTTTTAAAAAAATAATTTTTAACATAATTTTTATAATTTTTCAATAAATAAAAATAATATTCATATTTATTTCTTTAAAAAATCTGTTTTTCATAAGAAAATAGAAATGAAAACTTCAATTATTAAAATATAGTATTAAATTGAATGCAAAAATATAAAATTTCATATTAAGAACATATATTTTAAATTACAAAATATCTAAATAAATTATAAAGGAATTTAATTAGAAGTTAAATTGTAAGCTATCCGTAATTATGGTTGCTTAGAAATTTTCTGTTTTGCTCGAAATATATTAAGCAAAATTATACAAATTCAAGCTTTGTTAACTCTTACTTTAATTCAATAAATATCTCATTTTAAAATGGTCTAGCATTTAAAAAACCAAACTCTTGAGCATAGTTCTTTTTTTCAACAATCAAGGGGTTTTTTTACGAAATACAAATCAACAAGTTAATAATTTGGTATTGAATTACTACACGCAGTTGAAAAAATCTTTAAGAACAATTTTTTTTCTTAAAACTCTAAAAACACGTTAAGTCATACTGTAATGTAATGTACTGAAAAGTACATCATACAAATATATATGTATAATAACACAAAGCTGGCAAGAGTGAGCAAATTAGTCTTAACATGAAACAGGATAAGTTATTTATTTATTTTTGTTTTCTTTCTTGCGGTTTTTTTGTTTTTTTTGTTTTTTGTTTTTGTTATTGTATAAACTGCTATTATTATTACTATCAACAATTAATATTTTTTTTATCTTAAAACAATCTGTATTTATATCATTTAATTAAGTATTTTAACTTAAAGTAATTTATATATTATTTCCATACAGAGCTTCTTTATATTTTAAAATCTTATGCTTGTAATTATTTCATTAACATTTTCAAAAATTATTTTTATAATTATTTGTCAATGAGTGGAAATTATTATTTGCACGCATATCATGAGATAACAAAGTATTTTAAAATAATACAAAGTTTTTCTCCATTTGCACATTTATTACTACATTATATCATTTGTACGTAATAACTGCACCAATATACTTTAATTTAATTAATTATTTTATGAAACGCAAATAAATCTAAATGATGCAAGCATTTATATTCTTGATATGCAGAAATTAGTTCGGAATTTCACTTATGCTATAAGATAAATTTGTCTGTGTTAATTTCCTTAATTTGCTCTATAATGGTGTACTGTCACTATCATTTACAATAGACAAATGACGGATCTTTCCAAAAATAATACTTGGCTAGATCAGGGAATGAAAATTGGGATCCGGAATGAAAAAAGATGGAAAAAACACGAAATCTGCGAAAAGAAAGCGCCGGAGCTGTTATTCTTCCTTAAAAAAAGATCATTTGTCTGTCTTTAACTCCTGTCGGGGACAAAGTGACACCAAACGACTGACACACAGCGGTGACTAAAATATATCGCCCCCTTTACAGGCTCGGGACAAGATTTTGCACTTTGCCCAACATTTACTTATACGACGGGATAGGTTTGCTGCTCAGCATCAGCTAAAAATCTGAGTTTTGGCGAACATTTAAAAAGCATTTCTTCGCCAAGTGATTGAGATTTTATCGTCATAACTAAAGGTGTCATGTATTAATTCAGAATATGAGTCGGAAATATTTTTTAAATCGTACAAATTTAATAATTATTCGAAAATATATTTATGAAGTAATGGAATTGTAGAGAGAGAGGGAGAGCGTTAGTACTGCTTTTAAGGGTAACTTAATATGTGTTGCTTAGTAAATTTTTTTGGGGAGGTCTTTATTTATAGTGTAATGATAATGACATACTTTTAGCCAATGAATTGAAAGCGAATGTTTCACGTTCAAGAAATGTGATATACTGAAGACTGTCAGAAATATTCAAGACAGAAAAAATATTTACTTAAGCATTCTGTTTTCGTTGTTTGACTGATACGTCTTTTTTAGCATGTCAAGTTTTAATGTTGTTATATTTGTTGTTGTTTTTTGTTTGTTTTTTCCTTCTTTTTATTTCACATTCTGAAATTTTGTTTCATTTTTAGAGTTTTACTGTTGAAAAAAAAGAGACAAGTAAAATATGTGATTTCCTGTATCATTATTATAGTTTTAATATAAATTAATGAAAAATATATCGCATTATATCGTTTATTCTTATTTTACTTTTTTATTAGTTGGGAAAAAAAATTCTAAGCATTAGATTCAGAGCAATATGAAATCTCCCTCGTTGATATTGTATTATATAGAATACAAAAATATAAAAAACGTAAAAGGCGTTTTTAATAGAATCTTTTTCTTAAATAAAATACTAAATAAAGAAATTAATAAGAATGTGAGGTTTTTGCTGAAAACCCAAAGTTTATTTCAATGCTAAATAATTATTTAAAATTAAATTATTGCAAAATTTGTTTTTATTTTTCTGTTTAGGCTTTTAAGATACTTACAGAATAAATAAATAATTTTACTGTACTTTATTCGGGAGAAAACTAGTTTTAAGAACTTATTTATTTTTGGTATAAAAATTTAGAAGTCTATTCAAAATGTTTTATTTTACATTTATGGATAAATTGAGCCACTACTTTGAATTTATGAATTGAGGATAATATTAATGTAAAAGAGAGAGGAATTGAGAATAATATTAATGCAAAAGAGAGGGATTGAGGATAATATAAATGTATATAAATTTTTAAAAAAATAGTACAGCATTAAAAAAATTTTTTTTTTAACTGAAATTAGTACTTTGAATTTGGATCTTGAAGATCGTGATAAAAAAAAGTAAATCACCTTTTCAAAAAATTTATAGATTTATAACCTTATGATATAAAAAAACAAACAATAAAAGTACATCTTTTCGAAACTAAATCAGAATATGAATGCATAAACAATGCGATTTTAGGCACCAGAAACACAAAATATGGAGAAAAAAAAATCTCTTCGGTTCTGCTCATTCAGAATTTTCAAAGAAGGAAAGTTTATTTTGTATTTCTGTTTCCCAATATATTTCACGGACTTTTCTGTCATCAATAAAACAAGAAAAGAACGCCAAAAAGAGCGATGTTTATCCAAACGCATGCCAACCGCATCCGTCTTGTCTCGCTGTTTTCCCTGAGCAAAGGGTCGTTAATCATCATATTCCTCGTTCACCGTCGAATGACGTCACATTGTGAAAAGTTTCCTGGTTGACGCTAACGACACCTGGAGGAATAGACGCAAAACTGAGGCCTTTTTCTTTTAAAACAGAGAAGTGGTTTAACTGTCACTTTGACAAATTGAAATATAGTGCACGGCAACTCTTAAAATTATTCCAGAGATAGAGAAAGAGAAAAGGATTAGAAATAAATTTTATTTTAGTGTGCATGTGAAAAGCGAATAGGTGAATGATACTGCAGTGTGGGTTAATTGTAATAAAAAAAATGAATGTGTAATTACATTTTTAGAAATTATCTTAATTTTCGCAAATTATGATACCTCTGAAGTTAAATTTTTACAGATTGAATTTTAACTGACGATATTATTTTTAACTTATAATATTTCTTACAATTTATTATTTAGGAAAGAATAATGATGGGACTTCATTGGTACCAGAGCTCGAAATCATGACACGCCGGCCACGAGTTCGTGGCCATGACCATTGGTCAGCCGAAGCTACAATAATATGGTATGACTAGGCACACTTTCGCACTTCACATTGGCACAGAGTTCCAATGTGAAGTGCTAGTGTGAATGTGTGCCAGTGCCAAATTTGAGAATTCTGAGCCAAGACAGATTTAATGTGCATCAGCCAACAAATCAAAGGTCATTTCTTTTATTTCCCTCCTCCCCTTCATTTCATATAGAATTCTGAAGCCGATAAAAAGTAGTAAGTATATTTATTTTTGATGAGATATACATGTAATTTGACAGTGATGTTTATGTGTTTTTTTGTAAAATATCTGAAGTACGTATGATGAATCAGTACTCTAAGCTGATTTCTGTATGTGGGTTATTGATTATCATTGTTAGTTTAACAGTTTGTCCTAGTTTCTTAGTTAATTAAAATATATACACACATTATACATATATAATTCCAAAATGGATGATTTTTTGTCATTAGAAACTTTAACCACAGCTTAGATGTGCATTTTGACAGGTATAGGGGGAATACAGTCGGACTTCTATATAACGAAGTCGCTGAATCCTGGATAAAGCTCGTTACATGGAAAATTCGCTATATAGAGGTTCATCTTTTTAATATACTTTATAAACCACATAAAACTAATTTTAAATTCATAAACACTATACATTAAAAAAAGAAATTATTCACACCTTTTTTTTAATCAATATATGTTTATTTATATATCTTATCCATCAAAAAGAAGAAAGAAAAAACTGCAAGGAAAACAAGAAAAAGAATGTCGAAGAATTCACTGTATTTTCAACATTAAGAAAGTAATTTTATACTGAAATTAATGAATTTTAAGGAAATTTTATATGTTAAAGCATACAAGTAATATTAAACACATACATTATTTTATAATTAGAGCACAGGGAGATGGGACAACTCCACTGAGGGTGAAAGAGGATATCGAAAATGTTTCTAGTGAACTGGGCAATGGGGGTTAAAGGTTGCACTTCTTGATTGAAACGTCCAGAACTCTATTGCTCTCGGCGAATTAGGATCTAATAAACCCAATTCAAGATTTATGACCACCATAAAATGTGTTTAAGAGAATAACTTGAAATTTTTCAAGTACTTTAAAAGAAAGGAGAAAAAATTGAATCAAAAAAGAAAAAGTTCGTTAAAAGAAAATGCACTTCGCTATAGAGGTTATTTTACGAAGAAATCTAAATTTCAAGGTTCGGGGAAAAAGTTCGCTATAAAAATTCGCAATAAAAAGGGTTCGACTGTACTTCGATCTTCGCTGTCTACTTTGCTTATTTTAATTACTCCTGGTACAAAAACTTAGTCATCTATAGAAGCTTTATTCAATTTGATTTTAATTTGCATTGCCCTGTGAAGTAGCACGAGTGCTTTTAGTGAAGGACCTAGTAATTTTGAATCAGCAAAAAAGGAACAGTGACAAGGATGACACCCGAGTAGCCAATCCTCGTCATACTTCCACATCACGCCAAAGAGAGAACTTTGATCCACGGTAGATTTTACTTTTCATCAGTCTCTCTACATGGCAGGTCTTCAGTGGTACTAGATTTAAGCCAATGACGCGACATTGTCGACCACGAGTTCGTGACCATGACCACTCGGCAACCACGGCTATGTATCTAATTACGGAGAAAGAAAAGAAAGCAGTCGAATATTTAGTGGTGTGACACTGTATGAGAAAATACATTCCCCAGAAAAGTCCCTATATGCCTGACCTGCCCAAAAAGCAAAGAATTGTGATTATTGTCGATCACTCTGCTAGAACATCCGTGTCGAGTAAATTCCACGTTATGGTGTTTCAAGCACCGCTGTGTCAAGGGTTATGACTGCCTAAACAAATGTGGAAAAGGTGTCTTTGCAACGCTAAATAGTGAGTGAAATTCGAAATTAACTGACTGAGTAGACCAGTCTGAAGAGGATAATCTCCCGAAATGTGAGATTACACATTGCAACAGATAACCACTATCTCTAGTGCCCCGTATCCACCAAAAGTATTGAGCGATAGCTGTATGCTACGATTATTCATGACAGTGTGGTCATTCACAATTCCTACTATTAACTCTCACACTCTCTATATATTCATTTATTTGTTTATTTATTCATCTTGGTGGAATTTTCAATCGTTAATAAAATACATTTTCAAGCGCTCAATTCAGCTGAAATTTTGTATACATGATTATTTTGGATGACAATACAATAATTTAATTATAACTAATAAAAATTAATTGATTAAAACTAATTATTTAAAGAATTACAAATACAGCCCCACTGGCATCATTTTTGGCGACCCTTTTGGCGACTTGTGTCAAAACTTGAAAAGGTTTTTTTTTCTCACGTTTTAAAGCATTCAGTTGAACTGAAATTGTTTTGGACAAGACACGATTGTTTTGGATGACAATACGATACTTTAATGATAATTAATAAAAATTAATGACCACTTAATGCCGGGATTCTGTCCTATGTATATACATATTTATGTTAATTGTAACTATTTAATAAAGAGAAGCTAAAAAATAAAAAATTTTCTTTGTTGATCTAAGTAGGAATTGATTTAAAATTTTTTTTTTATATTACATGTTCTTAAACAAAATATAGTGACACTATGGCAGTGGTGCTGAGATCACCAAAACGTCACATGGCATCAATAAAAACAAATCATCTAATATGATCAGTCATCGTTTATGTTATTTCATATCACTAAAAGTGTGTCTTCAGGTGACACATACAGGAGAATTTTGTGTTAACTGTTTGGTCTCTAGTGTGAGGATAGGGGAGGGGATTTGTGGTGGTGTGGGTAGCTGCATGCCACGACCATTCATAGCAGAGTGATAATTCTAAAACTGTAAAAATGTCACAAAATGCGACGACAGTGGTACTAAGCGCAACAAAACTGCACACAATATCATTGGAAATGAGTCATCTAGTTTGACAAATCCCCGTTTATATTGTTTAAGACCCCCTGATGTGTGTTCGTCTGAGGAGCACCTGCGGAATCATTTCAAGTTGATTGATTTCTACAGTGAAACAGGTTTTGTGATGGCATGAGAGATAATACCTTACCTTAGCTTTTAAAGCCGTCCGTAGTTCTGTAGAGTAAGATGGTAACCGAAGAAATTAAAAGCATTCATGCAGATCTTTCCACCCCATACTATTTTTCCTGGAAAACGGTTTGTGTACTAAAATGACAATGTCCGTGGTTATACAGTCCATTGTGTACAAACACGTTTAAACGAATTGAAAATTAAGTGCAGCATCTCACATGGTGTTATTCAGTTCCTTTATCTCACCACCATTATTCTTCCTACAAAGGCTCACAGCTCGAGCTCGGTTCCTCTTCTACGCACATTATTTAGGATCGAGACCGCTCTGCGCGAGGAACGAGAGAGAATTCCTTCAATTTTGTGCATTACTTTTTGTCAATTATGCGAGTTAAACTTGAAACCAAGGATGGCCTAATCCTCTACTAAAAAGATATACTTTCACAGATGAATCTATTATTTGTCCTACACTAGTATATGTAAATGCTTGTAATTTTTAACAAGAAATTAAGATATGGATTTATGTGTGCACACACACATACATATACAGTCTAATCTAAATTTTACGAACCTTTGTTTCGCGAATTCCTTCATTTTGCGAACTTTTTCCTGGAGCCAAGAATATAAAATAAACGAAAGAAAAATCTCTATTTAGCGAATTTTTTTCCACATAACGAACTTTTTTTCGGGATTTAGTGACTTCGTTAAATAGTAATCTGACTGTATATGTACATACATTAGACTGTAAAGTTATTTGTGTTATTGAATATCACTGTATTTCAAACAGTTTGTATCAACGTTTTGAATTATCGCAACTTTCTGTTATGTATTATACTTTTACTCTTAATATGTAATCGAAAGCATACTGGAAAACAGGATAATTCACCAGTTTAAATTTGAGTAAGATTTGTAATACTCTTCTGTACTTAATATAAAATTTAGATATTGATTTTATATATATTGGTACTGTAAGCTCATTTGTGCGTGCATTGGTTATTGCTGTAGGTAACTGGTTTGTCCTATAATCCTTTGGATTTTCAATATATATATAAATATATATATATATATATATATATATATATATATATATATATATATATATATATATATATATATATAATAAATATATTCTACTGTATATTGCATTCATTATTCTATAATTTAAGTTCTACTTTTAGCTAAAGTTTTCATTTAGTCGCCCATATGAATGTGATAGATATATTATATGTGACTAATTAATTAGAAATTTAGGTTCATTTATTTTCGCTCTTCATATCATACACTAGAATGAATAAAACGACACTGATATTCAATTCAGACTCATCAATTTGTAAAAAATTTCTTTAATTAAGAACCTCGTAATAAAAACTTTTGTAAAAAAGGAGAACCATTAAGAAAAAGAACTTAAATTGTGTGAATCAGAAAAGTCATTTGAATTATAAAATCATATAACAAAAAAATTAAACAAAAATAAAAACTATGAAAACGAAGAAATTATAGCCTTTTCTGTTCGGAATTTTGTTTTATAGATAATCCATTTGAGAATATATAAGTTTTTCGTTCTATCAATAAATACAAAAATTTTGTTTCCTTTGGCGCCTCTTTTCTAAAATTCCTATAAATATATTGCTTTAAGAACTTCATGAAATTATAAACGTGATGTTTCCTTTATGTTGAAAAAGTACAAGTGCAGAATATTTGAGAAAGGTTATACCCCAACTCTCTTGAAAATTTAAGGTATCCGACTACGTTCGGAACCGTGATTTTGCAAAAGAGTATGAATCAGTGGCGCCACAAAAGGGGAGGGGTCCTGGGGCCCGGACCCCCAAAACCTGATTTTTCCGATTGGTTATAATTCTAAATATATAATACGTAAATTTAATTAAATATTTGTTATTAATGATTAATTTTATTAATTAATGTTAATTATTTATTCAATAATTAGTTTTTTACTGTGTTTTGTTTCTGAAAATCGACAAAATCAAAAATAGCATGATACAAGAATGGTGAACTTTCAACCCTGACCCCCCTTAGAAAAATTTCTGTGTGTGCTACTGGTATGAATGGATAATATTTATGATATTTAGTGTCACTTAGATTAGAAAATGTACATAAAATTGTTTTAAAAGAGGAGTATTACAATAAAAAATTATTTAAGTACAGAGTATTTTGACAAAAAAATGAACATAGAATGACCCATTATTTTCAAAATATTCTCCTTTTGTGAAAAATGCTTCTATTATAATAACATTTTGCCTGTATATAGCACAGATCTCTGTACAGAGGCTCAACTAGAATGTTTGAAATTTATAACTTAGAATTGGGTTTATCCATGTTTTACGGCAACAGAGGGGAGAAATTTTAAGAAAAAAACCGCCGATAATTATTTCAAATGGTTGTAACTCTTAAAATAATGTGAATTTTTCAAAACTCTTAGCTGAGCCTCTGTACAGAGGTCTGAACTAAATACAGGCAAAATATTATTATAATAGAAGCATTTTTCGCAAAAGGAGAACATTTTGAAAAAAGGTTATTCTAAGTTAATTTTTTGCCGAAATATTGTATTTAAATAATTGTTTTTGTCAAAATGACCTTAAAACAATTTTTTACATGTATTCTACTCTAAGTGACACTAAATGTCATGAAAATTATCCATTTATGGTCTCTTTTAAAATCATGGTTCCGAACGTAGTCGGATACCTTAAATATTTCCACTGAAATAATATTTTTAACCACATACAGAGAGTCTTAAGGAAAATAAGTTAAAAAATGAGATTTTAATATCTAAAACTTTTATTCCTAGGGGAGTCTTTTTCTATATTAATTACAAGTACCTAATAAACGAAAATTGCCATAAATACTTCAAAATGTATTCAGATCGGCTTCTTAATATATTTTTTAATGGACATATTTTTAAATATACTTGATTTTCTAATATTTGTAGCAAAGAATCAGATTTATGTAGTAATAAAAATCAATATCTTCAAATAAAATTTCTATTTACTCAAATAAATAAGTTAAATTTAATGTTGGTTTTTCTGAGATTATTTGTGCCATAAAAATCAAATAAAAATTAAGAGTTTAATTTGTTTTTCTGAACTAACACAACTTGTGTGTGAACACGTTTTTCTTCACAAAATTAGATTTTGAAAAATATCGTTTATGAAGTAGTTACGTTGAAGTTAAAAAAATAATAAAGCATTAAGTGTTGACCTTCGGAAAAAATTAAGAAAATAATCAACAAGTATATTTTACTTGCATTATTTTTTATTAAATTATGTTTATAATCGGAAATAATATGATAACTGGATATCGTGTAGGTAATGAACATAAGGTTCAATTTTAATCATCTAACAAATATAAGTTGTAAATGAAACTTTTTAAAATTCTTCCGTCAAACAATTTCCGTTTATTAATTAAAATTCTTATTAATTTACATATAAATATTTTCAATAATTACAAATATAATTTTAAACATAAAGTTTTATTTCGCTGACCAAGAAGTATGAATTCTAAGACAATTTTATTGTAGCGCAAATGTAGTTATTTCCTGAGTACCTGAAATTTTTTACAATTTTGGGAAGTAATTAAACACACGTGCACAAAGATAAAATGAAGATTGCTGCTTCTCATTATCTTATAGAAATTTCTTAGATAAATTATTTATCTTATTAAAAAATTACATTAATAAAATAATTTTTTAAAATAATTATTAATATTTTTATATTATTACTTGAATAAAATATGAAACAAATTATTGTAACAGTGATGGCACGGCTTGCTAATATGCATTAATATTTAGATATCATGACTTATTTCCAGCTAAAAAACAACTTTTTCAAGAATCAATGGAAAACGTAAGAAAGGAAGACCAACAACTACCGTACAATCCGACGTATAACACCCACTTTTAACTCAAAAAATAAGATCGAAATTTACGGGTGCGCGTTATGCGCCGGGTATAAAAATGATAGCTTCAAAAATAAAAATAAAAGAATAAATATAAAAAAAATTAGTCGTCTACATATATCGGAGTACTATTTATTTGAAAGAAATGACACACTTAATGAACTTATAGTTCTAGAATAGGTTCCCAAACTTTTTTATCTCATAGACCCTTTGACAGGTTTTTCGATACGAGGCAGACCCCTACTTACTAATATTAAATTTTTGTAAATTCAGGAACTCGTAAATGCGTTTTTGACAGCATGTGTGTTTGTATAGAGCTACTTACTTTCAAAGATTTAAATTTTTAACTGTAGTGAAGTATAGGGTTTAAAACTTAAGAAAACACATGTTAATTAATTAAATTAAAATTTAATTAATGCATGAAATAACTGAGCAACAAAAAATGCTTTTAGTGGGAGAGCAATAGGAGAGGAAATCTGGGGATTCAATAACAAATGTTCAACATTTGGCATCAATCTTGTCAGGTTTAACCCTAAATATCTCCTAATTGATAGTACCCAGTCTTTTGTTTGTTTGTTTTGGAGATTGGCAAGTGCACCCAAACTCCTGCTCAACCAGAAAAACAATCAAAAACTTTCTCAAGATATTCTATAATATTTAATAAAAATAACAGGTATAAAAAAAAACTTTTTAAAGCCAAAATTGTTGTGACATCCGTTTCTAAACTTTGCCTTAAGATCTTCGTTGGTGCTATTCCTAGTGCCTAGTTCTTGTAATCTGACATTTTTTTTTTCGAAGTGACCATATGAATTCATTCCTTACTCTGGTATTACGATAGTCAAAACACTCTCAAACAATATTTTCAAAATCTAAAAAAGGGCATTTAAATGTTGAACGTGGGTTAAAAAAGCCTTTTTCCTGGCAGATTGTCTGTGACAATTGAGAAACTGAGAAAATTTGAGACGTTCAAAATTATACTCCTTTAAATTAATTCTGGCACACACAAGAAAGGCTAAAATGAGGTCCTTGTTCTAATAAAATGTATGCTGTCGCCTTGTAACTGCAAATTAACCTCATTAAATATAGTAAATAAAACTGTTAAATAGGCAAGTCTGGTTTCCACTTGATTAAATTTCCTTTTAAAATTAAAGTCACGATCTGGTTTAGTGAAAGCCGCTATCGTAGACCCCCATTTATATCTCATGAATCCCCAAATTATTTTTCAGCTGACGTGGACCCCTTGAAGGTCATCATAGACCCTCTGGGGGTCTATATAGACCACTTTGGGAATCACTGTTCTAGAATATACTTTTTTTTTCAAAATCTGGGATAATACAATGAAAATACGACTTCAATTTATAAGAGCACTTGTACATTTGTAAAAAAGATGTGAGCGTTATTTTCCGAACATACCTAAAAACTTAACAATGCAGCTTGAAAATATAGGTGCGCGTTATACGCCGAATTTTACGGTAGATGGCTAGATAACGTTGCGCCTTGTAGGGCCAGATGGAGAAAATTTTATGAGACAGCCTTGGCCTGCAGCAGGTTATAGTGCTTAAGAAGAAAAGGCTTATAAAGACATTCAAAATAACATATTAGGATCAATCTTTATGAGTCCATTAATAAGCCAATCATTTTTAATCATATAAAATGTCGTCGTTTTTATTTAATCAACACTTTTTAAGACAATGATATTCCTACTTATTTTACGATTCGTTAAAAGATATTAATAACATATATTTTATTGAAACATTCTCCTCATCTTCATTTTACATATTGCACTTTTTTTAACGTTTGTTTTTTTGGGGGAAAAATTGTTTATTTATTCCTAATTATCTTAACGTTGTTATAAATTTATTTATATCGTCCAATGACAGCATTAAATAAAGGATGTAAAACGAAAACATCAAGTGCACAATACAATTGTGTTTCCCCAATCTGTATTCCTAAAAATGCAAAGCAAAGAACTGTCTTGGAAAAATGATTTAGAGGCGAGGGGAAAAAAATACCAAAATATATCCTCGAACATTTATGTCCTCAACATTAGCATTGAGATTTTACAACACTTGGCAAAGAGGTTGCTGACAGCTCTTACGTACAGATTCACTAAATAGACATGTCAATTGCAGTTTAATTGTTTCATTAGTTGTGACTTTTCCTAAGGGTGTATTTTGAAAGCTTTGAATATGAATAGGTAATGTTCTCACGTACTTATTCTTCAGACAGACAATAAATGAGGACGACAATTTGTCCAGATGAATCAGCGAACCTTCTTACAAAGAAAATAAAAAGGGGTTATTTAAAATTGATGTAATTTGCAATCCTGCTTTGTGTTATTAATAGATTCTTTGAAACACTATAATTAACTCTTTAGAGGATAGAGACTTACTTGAAAGATATATATATATATATATATATATATATATATATATATATATATATAAATTAATATTATATATTTTTATATAATTAAAAATTTTACATTACAATGGGTTTTTTTTTAAGAATTTAAAAAATTTTAAATTTTTGGAAAAATAATTAAAAAATAAAAATTTTTGATTTACATTAACATTGAAAGTTACAACATTTTGGGATATTATAGAAATGAGCCCCAGAGGAAAATTTCAAAACCAGAAATTGTTTCATCATACCCTAATTTTAAGAGTTCGAGACTATAATGGCAGGAAGGCGCAGTTTAACTACAGAAGATTCATACTTTATATAAACGATTTTTATTAATTATTAAAAAAAACTGTATTTTTGTGAATTTTGTTTCTCCGGGGAAATTTTGGTAACTCTAGGTCGAATTTTTCATGAAAGTAAAAGTTTTCTTATATATAGTACTGGTATGCAAATTTTACTCTAATCCCCTTGAACAATTTTCCAAAATCCGTTCAGTGTTCTTGTATAACATTTTCCTAAGGTTCGTTTTAATAAACCAAAAGCACAATACTCATTACAGCAGCGTAGGGTGATTTTGCACGTAATTCATCAAATGGTACTCACTTTATTCCTGTTTCTGATTCTTTCTTTGCTAAATAAGTGGCAGTTGACTTAGACGTGCGACAAGAAGCTTTTTCCATATGAAGCTCAACTTTATCAATATCATTTCCATTGTAAATTTGGAATTTCTCCTTCAAAATTTGGTTCTAAAATATTTTCCTGATAGAGAAGAGTGAATTAATTTTGGCTTTACTTGAGGCCTTTTTGATTTTTAATTTGCCGTTGTAACAAAATCCTGCAACTATCATGAATCCCTTTAGAAACTTTTCGACGAAGCCATTTCGTACAATTATTCTCGTCAGTTAAACAATAGAAAAATGATCTTTTTTTACTACAGTCACTTAAATATACCCATACCTCATACAATGTTACCACAAATTTTCATTTTTCAACAGCTAGTAGTTTTTTACATAATTTTCTACAATTTACTTTTCTTTCAGCAATACGTTTTAAAAGGGGAGACAACTTTAGGTTTAAACATCTGTTTTAACTTTAAATCCTTATGAATGATTTTAAATACCTTTCGGAAGACATTCTTAGTTTCGATGCAATGAATCTTTGAGTAGGTTGATTTTCTTTTAGGATTAGACTTCACTTTTTTGATATTTGCTTGGGTTTGAACAGTCTTAGAAAGAAGTTTCATGGTCATGTTTTCATTTTTACTTTCAGCTAGATGCTTTTTCTCTTTCAAATTTAATATATTACAAATATCTTTAATTGAAATTCAATAACCCAGCTTTTTAATTTGTTGAAACGAATATTTCGCCTTAAAAAGCGTAATTACGTAACCTTTGAGCCATATATAATTTTTATAGGAGCCATTTTTAAAATAAATCTTTTATTTACATTCCAATCGAAAGAAAACATTAGCAGACGATTATTTGGAAGTCGCCAAAGTCTTATCCCAAAATACAAACGAAAAATTAAAATTTTTAAAATCGTTTCCATCAGTCGAACGATTTTTCTGAAAATTTTTGGCATTGAGTCAAAAAAATGCAACCATCGCTCACTCGTTAATGTCAGGATTTAGATTAAAAAAATAATCTTTGTTTTAAAACTTTTAAATGTTTTTTTTAAAAAAAACCTTGAGGTATTTTGTAAACAATGCTAATTTTTAAAAATTATGCTTACCATAAAATCCGGTGTATAACGCGCACTTTTATCATGAAAAAAAAGGGCCCCAAGGGGGTTTATACCCCGGGGAAAAATGGCTAAAAAAAAAAAATGTGATAAGCATAAAAAAAAAATATATTGGCGTTTTTTCCCAGTGAAATACTATTTTTTTTAAAAAGAAATGACATACTTTATATATATATATATATATAAAAAAAGGCTAATTTTTCTACAAAGGGGGAAAACATTCAAACAAAAACCCATTGGGAAAACACATGGGGGGTAGGAAAATCCGCAATGAAGGACATATGGGGTAATCGGGGATTAAAAATTATAAAATGGATGCTGCAGTGTTATAAACGCGACTTAGGACTTTATATAAAATAATTTATAAAAAGGGGGGTTTAAAACATTTTTTTGGCCCAAACCAAACCCTTTCCCCCCCTTTTGGGGGAAATAACACTGAGAAAAAACCAATAGGAAATAATGGATGGGGAATATCAAATCCATTAAAAGGAAAGAGGTAACTTCCCTAAAAATTACTTAAAAAACCAAAGCCCGCGCTAAATCTGAGTGAAATAAATAAGTTTTGCCAGATTCTAGCCCCTAATACAGATTTAAAATCAAGTGAAGTGAAATGTAGCACCAACAAAAGTATAAAAAGAATGGAAATAAAAATTTTTAGAGTTGCCCAAAATTTTAGCATTTAAATTTAATAAAATAGGTAAATATGAATAAAATAATAATAAGTAATTTTTTTCTAATATTAGGGTTATGGAGATAACTTTAACTATGGGGAAAAATTTAAAATAGTAATAAAATTTTTATCAAAAATTAAATTTTAATATATATATATATATATAAATTGGGTTTTTAAAAAATGTATAGTTTTCAAAGTCTGGGAAATATCTCAAATAAATGACTTCAAAAAATTTAAACATTTAAAGTTTTTTTTAAAAAAAGGGTTGAAAATGTTTTAAAGGTGAATTAATGTAAAAGGGGTTAAAAAATTGCAGCTTGAAAGTATAGGCGTGCGTTATATGCCGTATTTTACGATACTTATTTTTTTGAAAATATAAATATGGAGGGCAACAACGTTAAGTTGTAAATATATTAGATTTTTATGACTGTTGATCCGAGAAAGCTAAAAATTATATACATTTATATAAACAAGAAAGTCTTTTCAATCGATTTTAGTGTTATAGTTTGTTTGTGAAAAACCTATTTTTTTTGTTTTTGAAAGCTGTTATTTGTTTACTCTTCTGATTGAATATTCTTTCTTTATGGCAACTTCGTTTGGAGATTCAATAAACCAATTTTTTATTTAATACAGGTTTAAAACTCAATAAATGCAATCTTCTTTTTTAATTTTCTATCGAAATTTTAAAAATTAAATATGTGCAAAATAATATAATACTAAAGGAAATAACGGTGAGGTAATTTAAGTTTCACATGTTTAAAAAGGTTTTCAACAATTTTCATGTATTTTTTAAGAATTTCCTTTTGATGTAATGCAATCAAGCTTCTGAGAGGTTTCCAATATTGAGAGGTGTTACGCAGTAAAAATTATGACTTTTCAAAAAGTTATGAATTATTACAGTTGTAGATAATGCAATAATTTTAGGACTTTGATTTCAATAATGTAATCAATTTTTTTTTATTCTTCAATCCATTGAAACGAAAACTAAAAAAATAATATGTCCAATTTTTATTATTCACTTAAAAAAATTAACATTTTTTTGGAAGGATTTGTCATTAAAACAAGAGAGATTTTTTCGCAGAATTTCCCTTCCCCTCTCCAACATAACTCTAACAACAAACTTTATCAAATAGAAATTATTCTTGTTTTCAAAGAAGTTTATACATAATGACAAAAATTGAATAACAAGTTCAGAAACACTTAAATCCACATGTCGTACAGTGACATCTATGGTATGCTGAATATAGTTTTCCAATCGTAATGTAAATTACCAGTAGTCCTCGTACTGTGTTTTTGTGTATGAGCTATGACGGGACAGTAAAATAAGCCCATTTGTGTTTGTTCCTCTAATTTTCAGAATCAAATAAATAAAAAATTAAAAACATTGGATTGTTCGTATTATGATTGATATATTTGAAGGCTTTTAGAGAGACTTCGAAACAAAAATTATTTTTTGTTTTGGTTTCCAGATTTAAATGTAATAGTAAGGAGACAAACTTAATTTTTACTTTTTAAATTATTTTAATAATTATATTGCTCGCAAAGGCTATCAATCAGACATCAAATGCTTACTATTGATGTATGATAGTATAGTATACATATAGTGTACATCAATAAAAAATAATCAAATTTGCAAAGATAAGAAAAAATTCACGAGGGGAAAACCGAGGAAATATTATTTCTTGTATCTTAATAGTTATTTTATCGTTAAATGATATAAATACCACTTAATAGCTTAGCGTAAATATGAAATACTAACATATATATGGTTATACTTTATATTTAAAATAATGAGAGAAATAAGAAAAACAAACCACAAAGCCAATTAATATAAATAAAAAATACGAAACATCTTTGAACAAACACCTATTTCAATTTAAAAACTTAACGTAACATTATTAAAAACAAACACATCAGTTATCGTTATACAGTATCAAAACTAATTACGATTATGTAAACCTCTTTTTCGCCTGTTTTTGAACCCTAAATTTGGGTCACAAATACGACAACATATTCAAATTTATACTATCTCAAAAAGAAATCTAAGAAACCACCGAAGCATCAGAAGATTAAAAATGGAAGAAATAATTCAACATGTTGTTGATAAATGTTTGACGTTTTGTTAGATTTGAAACACTTTGAGAAAAGCGCCTCATTATCATATAAGTGATTCATATTTCCTCCCTTCACTTTACACTCTCAGCGACAAAGGAAACGTTCCTGTGTTCCATAAAAACGAACAACAATGCAGTCATATCGCGTGCTTATATATTTCCTTCATTGTTTCATGACAATATGTATGAGACTCTGATTATCGCTTTCCATCTAAAGCTATATGTTAAATCGTTATCGAATCCATATATTTCTGTTGACATCTGTGACAAGCCAAAAAAGATTCTAATAGGCGCATGGACTGTGTATTCATTTTCTTCCGAAATGCGTGACACACAAGTTCCAGGCTTGTACCGAGCCGACAGCCGAATATGGACAAGAAAATGGCGATAGCATCTGTTAGGCTTAGCATTTTATACCATTCCACGAATGGATTAAATTTGGCTAATCGTTGCCATCCGATATCAATAAAGACAGCGACTTACAATACATCCATTCGAAAAATGTTGCCATACGTCTTTTTTAAATCGAAATAGGTCTATGATTATCTCCCCATTGAGAAAATGATTCGGCACAAATTAAAGCCCTTGCAAGTATGAATCGAATACAATCTCGAATAATATGCTAAGTACGGGAAGTTTGCGGTCAAGAATTATTATGTGTGCTTTACCGTGCATGGAGAATTTATCGATAAATGATGGAAATGAAACAATTTATCTGTTTAATCCCGCAGTAAAATATAAGTATTTTTCCTTAATGGGCTTTTTAAAAAGGATAAAGTCTCAATCATAGGTTTTTTTTCAATTGGAGAAATTTATTATTTTAAGAGGAAGAATAGAAATATATATAAATGTGGAAATGATTGATTGGTGTTATCTCATGTTGAATCATTGTTATGCTTGTTTATTGAGATATTAAATTATTAAGATAATTTAAAACCAGGAAATTTCTTAGGTTTGTTAAAAAAAATTTCAATTGATATGTTTAAAAAGATACATAGGATAAAATTACAGAGAATTAACACTTTTAGAATCTAAAATACCATATTTTTTTATACCGCTGTGTATGTATGATAGTAACTTAATTTTGTTTCTTATTGTTGAATCTAATATGCAAAAATGCAATGTAAAATTTAAGATTCAACTTTATACGAAATTACGGAAATGTTATTTCAGTTTATATGTCCGCATTGCTTAAAATTCTCTGTATATAATATACTCATATCCAAATTGTGAATGTCACAAACATTTTTTCCGTCTAAGTTTCAAAATGCCTCCAGTAAAACTGATAGAATTTGTATTTTATATATTTTGAAGGACGGGTAGCTCAATATCAACCTTCAGTTTAGGAAAAGATGTTGTTAAGTGTTAGTTTTTGTCCAACTACTGGATTGAGACTGTTCGCATATGGGATTATATTGAATTTTTGCCTGCAGTATCTTGAATATTGCATTAAAACAAACAAATTAGTCTGTTTTCGGTGCGAATGTCTTCTCATAAGCGTTTAGATTGTTCCTGGCGAAGAAGAGCCGCTGGCAGAATTGAAGCTGTTGAAGCCAAGCAGAGGTGACTTGATGGTTACAAGTAGCCCGAAAATGGCCTCTCGGCTATGGAATCCCTTCCAAACAAGTGGTACTGTCACCAGGAAGGTCGGCCAAAGTTGCCACAGAGCATCGACATGTGCACAGGACCTCTACTTGGCCTTTAAGCTCACGGTTCTTCAGCTTGTTCGTGACCTTATTGCTGTGTCTGTAAGAAGAATTTCTATGCAGTCTACAGCCGTCTTACAGTGACTGGTCTTTACACCCGACGTCCAGCCTGATGCGTTCCTTTGCCTGTATCCAGCAGGAAAAGCCGGATAGTGAGGAACCGAAAACATCGATGTATATTATTTCAAACATCTATTAAAAAATGCAAATGTAAATGAATTCAGTATTTAAATTTGCAAGTTCCAACTTAGATTGAACTACGAGATTTAACGTGTTTTCTACAAAGGTTCCAATCTCTCATTTACACTGGTGAAAATAATTGAAAGAACAAATGTTTGTTTTTGCAAAAAAAAAAAACTAACAAAGCAAATAGAACTAAACTTGGTCAAAATATCATCCGATCCGATTAGAAAACAAAAATGAGCATAACCTGCACTCTTTATTAATGAAAGTATCACTTTTCCAGCACAGCAGCTGACAGACACCCTGTCATTTCAGAGAAAAATATATCTAATAGGGTGTGTAATCACATCTAACAGCTACACAACTCTTGCTTCGGCATTTCATATTGTTTAACAGGGTCCTTATCACCTTCTGCAGCAACTGGATCCCTTGCTCCAAGGCACTCTTGAGCTCATTGATGGTCAATAAAGCTGGTCTTCGAGCTGCAGTTGAGCGTCCAAGGACATCCCATACGTGTTCGATGGAATTAAGTTCAGAATACATTAAAGGCCATTTCAATCATTGAAAATCCTCAGATTAAATATTCGCCTACCAACTGAGCCCTGTGTTTGCGTGCGTTATCATACATTAAGATGAAATTTGGTCCATATACTCCGAAGGGAAAGTCTGACACGAAGTGCATGGGTCCCGTCTCTGTACCGCTGACATGTCAGAGTACCTCTATCGAACACATAAAGATTAGTATGTCCTTGATGATTGCCTTGACCATCAGACCATCTTAACCATAGTGGTCCTTTTCGACAATGTTAGAGGGCTGACATAGACTCCAGGATTCTCTCTAGATGAGAACACGTCTCGAGTTGCTTTCCAACGAAATCGTGACTCATCACTGAAGAGATGCCGCCCTCAATCATCCTCTGTCCAAGACAGGTATTCTCGACACCATTCTAGACGGTCCATTTTGTGATTCACAGTCAAAGGGAGGCAGACTACTGGGTGCCTGGTATACAGGCCATCTGCAGTAAGTCTCTGAGCGACCGTTATACATGAAGTGAATGTTTCAGTTGCATTATACAAGTTGCGAGACAATTGCTTTGGTATCGCGGACATATCCCTATTGGCTAAAAGTCTCAAACAACGGTCTTGAGCCGACGTTGTTGTTCTTTTGCTGTCTTAACCAGGTTGGCAGGCAACTGTTTCTGTCTCTGTAAACTGTTTCCACTACATTTCTCGAAACCCTGTGGTCCCTACAGCAAGTAGCCTGTGATTACCCTCCCCCTCCCTTGAACTTTCCAACTATTCGCCATCTTGTGACATCGTTTAGGTGATGAAAACTGGTTATATTAACGATAAGTAAACAAAGAAATTTAAAAAAAACAAACAAAGATTGAGCCATGTTATGATGTTTCAAAACGTCCTTATGCTACAAGCTTCAGTGAGCAAGTGAGGTATTTCTACGCCAGTGATCTTTAAACTTTTTCAAACCATAGAACAATGTGGTGTTTTCGGGGAACCCCATTCCCCTGCCCCCCATATACGCACAAACACACACACTTGAAAGAATATATCTTAAAATAGTATTTAAAGTAGATCAACATGTTACAAGTACTTTATATAAAAATTTAAAAAGTATTGTATTTCTTATAAAAAGAATTTTAAATGTAACTTTAATATAATTTTTTTTTACTCATTGTTATAATATTAATTTGTGATCCATATGTTACATACCCATGCATTATATTTAATAACTGAGATATGTGCTTGCATTTTTTACACAAACTATCGAAATTTGGGTATATTGAAGCTATCTACAATCGTATTTCATATTCTGCGTTGAATTTGTTTTTATATTTTATTTTTGTAACCACTCACGTGGAGGAATATTTTTCACTTAAATACAATGTTCTAAATGGTATTAAAATGTTTATAGCCGTGTGAGGAATCCTGTGTATTTTATATGAATCCTGTGCACTGTATGAATTTGCAACCTAAATTTTAGTAGCTGTTCTTGCTTAAATTTAGATGTTAATGTTGAATCTGTTAATATGTCGATAAGCTATTCCCTCTCCTTCAATATAAGGTGTTTTTTTTCCACAAATGAAAAAAGAAGTACATTTTCCAATGGAAAACTCTCTTGTTCTTCAAAACATTGTACTAACGAGTTTAAAATTATTTCGTGGAACCCGAGGTTGTAAACAGCAGAATATTCTCAATCTAGTAGGCAGGGCCGCTTTACAGCTTAAGCACTCTAGGCAAGTGCCTAAGGCAAAAAACATTTGGGGGCGCAAAAAAATTGGAGGGTGAAAAAAGAAAGAAAAAAATTAATTAATTAAAATTACACACAGCGATCTTACGACCGCCTAGTGAGTCAGGGGAGAAACATTTCTGCCCTTTTAAAGGAAGTAAATACTGAAATGAGATCTAATATAGAAAAAGAAAAACTTAACAGTTTAATGTTGCTATGCACACAAAATGAGATTACAATGGAAATTGATTACAATGATGCCGTTAATGATTTTGCAATGATCAAAGCTCGTAGGAAACCTTTCTTGTGCAAGTGCAATGGCAGCTGACTCAACAAAGAATAAAGATGTCAAAAAGTATAAAATAGTAAAGCGATAAGTGATGAAAAAGATGATAATTAGCGAAACGATAATGAAAACAGTTCATATAATATGTCTTTAAACCAGCGGTTCTTAAACTTTTGATGGCTACGGTCATCCTTTACGTATCAGCCTGACAACGCAAACCCACAAGATTTTAAAGATCTCTCCCAATACATGGCTGAGGGATTTAAATGCAACCGTTATCGTACTTGCAAATTAGGAATTCAATTCTTAATCTTTGCCTATGTGCTTCTGCTATTTTTGGAAAATATTACGTTGGTTATGTAGTTGCAAACAATAAAAAACTTTATTAAAATATACATGTTCTTATACAATTTGTTTCATTAGGGCCAATTTAGTGATCTAGTCTAGGATAGCATATCTTTCAATTTATCCACGGTGTCTTTCAAAGTCTGTAAAAGAGAAAGCTTAAAATTAAATAAGAGATCTTCGTGGACCCCCTAGAAAAGCGCTGGGGACCCCAGTTTAAGAACAGCCGCTTTAGACTGTAAATGCAAACCGTTTTATTAATTTACTGTACTAATTTACAAAAGGATGGGTAGTCCGTGAAGTCGCAAGATAAGAAAGGAAACTAAGTGAAGAATAATGGCTAAACCATGCCATTATCCTTTCCTTACGGCTATCGGTTGTCAGTCCAGGACACGGCTCTCCAAACAATAAAAACAAAGAAGGTGAAAGGGTTAGGGGTTAAAGGGGGAAAATCCCCCCGGGAACCCAAAAATTTGGGAAAAGGAAAAAACCTGAAAAAGGGGGAGGGAGGGGTCGGAAATGGGGGGGACGTAACAATTTAAAGGGTGCCTGGGGGAAGGAAGTTAAAAACGGCCCTGCTAGTAGGTATTCCATATAAGAAAACATATAATATTCTTCTATTTTACCGAAATAAAAGTTTTATAAGAATTGCAATCAGTAGGACAGCACACAGGAATTTTTCAAGGCGGGGGGCCCAGGGTTAAAAAAGTCCACTATTCTCGTATCATGCTAAAAATACGCCGCCCAATATATTCTTTTTTGATTTTTGTCGATTTTGGGGAAAACAAAAACTTTAAAAAAATTAATTATTGAATGAATAATTTGCTTTAAATTAAAAAAAATTAATTATTAATAACAAGTATTTAAATTTAAAATTTTTAAAGCCCCAATGCATGGGATTATAATCAATCAAAAAAATCAAGGGGTTGGGGGGTCCAGCCCCGTTTTTGTGCCCCCCGATTGCAATATATAATAAAGCGCAAACGGGAAATTTTTTAAAGGGGGGTCCGGGGTTGAAAGTTCACCATTCTTTATCATGCTATTTTTTTTTTTGTCGATTTTTCAGGGAAAAAAAACACAGAAAAAAATTTAAATTTAAAATAATTAGCATTAATTAAAAAAAAATTAACCCATTAATAAACAAATTTTTAAATTTAAAATTTTTACGTATTATAAAACTTAAAATTTTATAACCAATGGGAAAAAAAAATCGGGGTTTGGGGGTTTCCCCCCCTTTGTGTGCGACTGATATATATATATATATATATATATATATATATATACAGTGGCGTGTAAATGTGAATCCATTTTGCATACACATTTACTTTTTGATTTTTTTATTGTGGCTTGTGGAACCCCTGGGAATGCTGTGGGAGACACAGTTTGAAGACCACTGCTCTACACAAACGAGATCACAGCTCCACTGCCTTACGACGTGTCACAGGCTACTGAGAGGTAGTTAGCCGCGAAGAGCTTATCTATCATCTGTTACCTTATTTGCGTATAGTTCATTTTTTTTCCTTTTTTTTAAAAACCACGTTTTTTCCCTTTTTAGGTTTTCTTATGTGTATAAATGGATGTACGAGTGTATTGTAATGATTTCACTCAGCTCTTGGTTAACTATTTATATTTCAATATAAAAAATCATAAAAAGGGGTAAATTAAAGGGGTATATTCTATTACATTAATATAAAAAGGTTGGGGAACGATTTCGCCCCCTTTTTCGCCCTCTTCGGTTCCCTTTATTCTCCGTCGGGGAAACCATTTTGTACTTCGCGGGCTGGTCCGTAATCACTTCGAGTCTCTTTCGTCTCTCTCCCCGTTTCCTCGATTTTTCGCCAGGGGACCCCCTGTCCTTGGGGGCCCTCGTTACCCTTTTTCCTATCGCTCAAGGGACGGCCGAACTGCCCCCTTCAAAAACCCAGCCTTTTTGTCCGGACTTCTCCCCCTTTTTTATATCATCTCTTTCCTAAAAAACCACCTCTCATTTTTGTCGTCCTCCGTCCCCTGGTTCTTTTGCCGCCGTCCTTAACTCCCTTTTATGTCTTTACCCTTCTGCCACGCCAAATCGGTCTCGTTTCCGCTAGTTCCAAAGAGGGGGCTGGGGGCTGGGTGCACATTTGTATGTTCTCAGACGCGACGTCGTCACCGAGTGGTGAGAAAATGAATACCTTTAAAAGGCCCCTTTTGACAGTCCCGGGCGGGTGGGGAAAAATGCCCAAATCGACCACCCCGTTACGGGAAATTTCCCTTCCCCGCAATTAGGGGAAAGCCTGGAAAATTTTTGCAACTTTGGGCGGTTGGAAGGGGGCAAGGGATCTGTTTGGGAAAAAAGGGGAAATATGCTTCGTCACGGGATAAACGGTTATAATACACTGTATGATTTCCCCGCCTTTTTAAGTCAGAAAATGATAAATAATATTGAATTTTTCAAGCTATAAAAAGGGTTCAGTTTCAAACATACCAAAATTGATAAAGTCTTAATTTCTAGAAATTTATTATAAATGCATTTTGGTTCGAAATTGGTGACTTAAAAAAAATATTTCTAAAAAGCTGAATAAACAGTGCAGAATTTTTTCAAAATGTGAAGATTTCTCCCATTAAGATAAATGTTACTTGCTTAATGGCAATTAATAACGGATCTCGTAATTTTAAACCACTGTCAAGTGACAGGACGACTCCTTAGCTCCCCTAGACTGCAAAAATTCTCATCATTCCAACGTAGGACTTTCAAATTCGACGGATTTAACATGTGCATCAAACCCTCTTCACTTTGGGTGTTCAGGATTCGATTCCACGATTCGGCAAAAACAAAGCCAGTCCGCATTCGGGAAACCCTAAACCACCGCAAACGACTTTTTTTTGTTGAAGATTTCAAAAACAAAAATTGGGCCGCCAAATTCGCACGAAGCGAACTTGGAATGTATCGAATAAAAAGTTCAAGGATAATATATTTAAGAAAAATGATGGAATTCCACACCCCGAAAACCAAATATAAACAAATATTTCAAAAACATTTTTTAAAACAAAGGTAAGAGAAAAAAAAAAATACTGTAAATAATAAATATCTAAAAATATTGGCAAGTCTTTTCAACTCCATGGTTTTAAAAAACCAAACTTTATATCAGCAATTCTCCAGAAAATAATCTCGCATTCCAAATTTGAAGACAAAACATAAGCAGTAAACACTAAATCCCAGACATCAACAATTCCACACTTCACACCTGGCTCTTTAAATTAATAAATACCCTGTCCCTCTAAGGCCTGAGACAGTGGGCCATCCAATGGCGTGCTCCATAAATCAAGGCGTTAAAAAAACTCTATTAGAGCTGACACTGTAATGACAGTACGCTATTATGCTGTCAGCAGGAAGTCTAACTGATCACTGTCAAAAAGCGACCGCTGCAAGATTGACCTTGTCTAGCATGCTTCTCCGCCGCTAGAGACCGAAATGTATTAGACAAGCTTGGCTGACCACAAATTGCTTTATTTCGCAGACATTCGCGCAAAGCTACTGAAGAACAGGGAGGGGGGAGACACATATATAGGAGAAAGAAATGATTACTTTATGTAAACATAACAAAGATTTTGTTCTTTGTAATTAAAAAATGATAAAGGTGGTGATGAAGATTTGTTTGGTGAGTATTTTTACTGTGTGGTAACTCTTCCCGTTTTTGAAATTTTAGTTCCGTTTGATGATTTGGGGGGCTTTAGAATGAAAGGATTTAGGGAAAGTACTACAAAGCAAGAGGAAACATGATCATTGTTCATTTTCTCAAATATATGTAACAATTTTTTTATCTCAAGTGCTCCCCGTGTATTTTTAATTCCTTTTGCAAGAGTAGATTAATATAATTGACTTGTATGCTTACGGAGAAGAGGCAGATTTTATATGCCTTCATAATATTTTGTTATAACAAACATTTCTGAAAGAATTTCTTTTCCATTCTTCATTGTGCTTTAAATTGAAGAACAACATTTTTCTTTTGCATGCGCGATGATTTTTATTCAGAAACCATTATTAATTTGTCGTTAATTACCGTAGTCATCGTTTTCAATCACTAGTTAAATTTTTAAACATTTCAAAGTATAACAATTAAGCTAATGATTTTTTTTCGAATTTTCGTTAAAAATTCTGTTTGACATAAGAAATAATATTGCATTTATTCATACATAAATAAAATTCATTTATTTTTATGTTAATTCATATCAGTTAAAATCGAACCATAAATTGCCTCCTCCCACAGAAGCGATTTTTTTTTACACTGAAATGAAGCAGAACTAATCAAACAAAATAAATTTAGGACCAAATAACTATTAAAAAAAATTTCAGAAATTTAAAAATTCTAATTCTTTAAATTAGTATTCGAATTCTAAGAATAATAGCATTCAATATTACAAAAGTAATAATCAAGTAATGAGTTTACTAAATAATAAACATATCGATGCTGAACATAAATGTTAAAAAAATCAAGAGAGGTTTGGTTCTTTCCACACACATAACAACCAAAATAAATAATAATAAAAAAAATGCTGAATATTTCAAATTATTTCCTGCACCAGATAACTTTCCCCTTAACGCTTTGTTAGAAAATGACGAATTACTAATGGGGGGAGGAGGATAATTTGTATACACAGTTGTATGAAAATTTAAAAAAAATCTAATACTGTAGATCTCTTTCTTGTACAAAGATAAGCAGCATTATATCTTTCATAAATGTCTTCGGAATCACTTTACTAATTTAAATATGTGAGTATTTATATCGAAAATTTTAAAAGTTTAAATATCTTTAAATAATAATATTTAATTATTAATCTTTAATAGTTAAAGTTAAATCTTTAATAGTTAATCCTTAATTTTAATTAACTGGGTATAAGCCTCAGACGCTTTTCCGGACTGAAAAATATCTAAATATTGCTAAGAAAAAGGTCAATCAACCCAGTTTGCCTACGCTGTCTAACCCTCATAAGTTATTTTTGCTGTCAACTTTACAATCGCATGGATCGCTCGTCATATTTTTAGTGCCTGCATCAGATTATATTAATAAAATTCAAATTTTAATCACTAGAAAAATTTCGAAATCTCATTTTCTTGTACTTTATGCATAAATATCTATAACTTATTATTTAATTCTCTACATTTTAAACAAAAGGAGTGAGCAGTTTTCATTTATGCACTCTTAAGAAGATGTTACCAACAAATTACAAACGAATACAACAAATGGAATTAATAGATTTGTTCAGCAATAGGCATCTTTATTGACACATTTGTAGCTTTAAAACATGCCTTGAGTATATAGTGGTCGCGGCCATGGTCACGGACTCGTAACTAGTGTCTCATGAGTTTGAACCCTGGTGCCACTGCAGACCCGTCACGTAGAGCAGCGGTCACCAAACTGTTTGACCTCACGGACCAGTAAATACACAATTTAAATCCCACGGACCACTAATCGGATTTTTTAAATTGTGAATCGAATTATGTTTCAATGCTTCTTAAAACATAGCTTAACGTAAGTAAGCTTAACGTAAGTATATTTCACATTTTTCTGGGGATCAGCGAAATTTTCTCGCGGACCACCCCTTTGGCGACCTCTGGTCACGGTGAGAAAGGTAGGAGAATGTGGTGTCAGCTCTTTCACTTGATCGCGATTCAGAATTACGAGGATCGTCATCAAAAACTCCGATATTGCTTTATAGTCCGACGTAAATGTATATGTATACATCAGTGGCGCACACAGGAATTCTTCAAGGGATAGGGGAGCATCGTCGAAAGTCTACCATTCTTTTATCATGCCTCAATGCGCCTGTCAAGTATGCAAACTTTTGATTTGTTTGTCGCGCGCGCGATTGTCGGGAACAAAACAATCAGAAAATAAATTATTGAATAATTAATTAACATCAAGTAATAAAATTAATTAATAATACCCAATTCTTGATTAAAGTTCATGTACTACATACATAAGATTATAATCAATAAAAAATTAAAGGATTTGGGGTATCCAGCCCCCCCATTTGAGTGCGCCAATGGTATGCATACATGTATCGTTGCGGAAAATAGAACTGTCATTTTCATCATTACAAACATTTTTTTTTATTTCTAATGGTAGATTATGAACAGTTACAGCAAGCATAAAGAAACATGATGCCAAGTTGTAGATCTTTTAGCCACAGTAAAGTGTTTCCAGGAGCACCACACGGGGAGGTAGATCTACTGCGCACTCTCCCTTATTGCAAACATAATTCTCATACAGTGGCGCACACAAGGGGGGTCCTGGGGTCCGGACACCCCTCCAAAGCCCTTGATTTTTTTTCCGATTGGTTATATAATTCTAAGTATATAATACGTAAAATTTAATTAAATATTTGTTATTAATGATTAATTTTATTAATTAATGCTAATTATTTATTCAATAACTGGTTTTTTACTGTGTTTTCTTCCTGAAAATCGACAAAATCAAAAATAGCATGATACAAGAATGATGAACTTTCAACCTTGGACCCCCTTGAAAAATTCCTGTGTGCGCTACTGTTCTCATAAAATGCTCTCCATATTCGTTCACTTTAACAGTACAAATAAAGATTGAAAGGAATAAAAATACTTTTCGGCAAAAAAAATATTTAAATATATGTCTTTGCAAGAATACAAAAATCGCAAAAATGTCACGTAGTCATGTACATAAATTCTGATAATAATCTAAAGTAGCTAGTTATCAGTTTTTCAATCTATAAGGGAAGATACATTGCTAAATTATTCATCTATCGATTGAAACTATTAACGCAACGGGGCCCCTTTTTCCCCAACAACCCCCAGTGGCTGAAAAATTTTCCTAAAGGGCCCGGCCTTAAATTTTCCAAAGGGGATATTTTCTTACCATTAACAAAAAATAATGGGTTTACTAACCCGGGGAATTTCACTAAAGGGAAGGTTTTTTTTCCCTTTTAAAACCCCCTTTTCACCAATATCAATTTGCATCAACAATATCTCACGTAAAAGATATTTCACAGAAGCTGACATGGTACTATGGGCCCCCCCCCCGGGGGGGTAAAATTTTAGGCCAAACAAAATATAACCCGGGGGGAGGATAAAAGAGGCGGGCTGGGGAACTTGATGGATGGCTCCATCAATCAAATCGTGTGACGTCTCGGGGAAACCCGGGTTCCCCTTTTGAAAGGTTTTGAAAATAATCAACATTCCCTCTTCCCCGGCCAATTTTCTAAAAATGGTCGGTTCAGCCGCCAAAAAAATTGCCACCAAAAGCCGCTGCGAGCATTGTGTTTGCATAAAATGGTGAACTTTGCCAGTCCCCCTTTCTTCCGGTGGCGAAGAGGGGTGGGGTGGACGATGGCTGTTCCTAAAGCTCGATTAGTTTGTTTGTGGGAAATGTTATCGTTAACATTTATCTAAAGTTGTGCTTTTAAGTGGCGCAACCAAAGGGGGGTTCCCGGCGATCCGGTCCCCCAAAACCCTTTTATTTTTTCCCATTGACTATAATTCTAAATTTTATAATCGTAAAAAATTAAAAAATTTGTTTTGATTAATTTTATTAATTAATGCCCATTTTTTATTCAATAATTTGTTTTTACGGGGTTTTTTTCCTGAAAATCGTAAAAATCCAAAAATGGGGTGATACAAAAATGGTGAACTTTCCCCGGGGGTCCCCCCCTTTAAAAAATTCCCGTTTGCGCTACTGGTTTCCGTAAATATTAAATTTAATAAAATTGGGGATTTTTACATCGGTTTAGTTTTAACTTGTTCATTTCCCAATCTGATGATCTTCACTTTGTTTATTTTGATACTTTAAAATTTAAAAAAAGGAATTTCATGATTGAAAACGGGTTTTGAAATTTAAAAGGAAATTTTTCGACGACTTTTTAAGTATTCCGGTATCAATTTTGTAATTTTGGGGAAAATTTGAATTTTTTTTAAAATTTTACTGGGGTTTTTTTCTTACTATATTGAAATAATTTTTTTTCATAATGTCTTTTTTATCATCATTCCAAAAAGATCAATTAAAAAATATTTCGTTTCCGGGTATAACCGGGCCTTTTTACACCAAAAAAAAGATCAAAATTTCGGGTGCGCGTTATTGGGGTGGGTATAAAAAGGGGGGACCCAAAAAAAAAAAAGGGGGATCAAGACCCATGAAAAAAATTGGGAAATTTTTTTAGATTGAAATACTGTTTTTTTTAGAAAAAATGACATTCCTTATGAACTTAAAACTTTTTAGCTCTTAAAGGGATGCTTTTTTTTTCTAAATCTTGGGAAAAATATTCGAATAAATGGAAATTTTAAAACAAATGTCGCACGCCAATTCGGGTTTTTTTTTGAAAAATAAAGGGGGGTTATACGGCGAATATATATCATTAAATCAAAATTGAAACGAAAAATATGGGTGGGGTTATACGCTGGAAATTTTTCGGTAGTTAATAAGGGCAATAGTGTACCAAGGGTGTCTAAATTTTCGAAATTTCGGTTTTAAATGTTTCGTAAAAACATTTTTCCATTTTCGAATCTTTTTACGGGAACCTGGTGATCAAAGGGCCGGATTCGTGGGGAAAGTGCCTTGAGTTCGAGCCTGGTACCGTTGAAGACCCGCTGTGCAGAGGGGGCCAATACACTTTAAATATGTAGAGGCTCAAATATATCCTCCTGTTGGTATGATGTGGAAGTTAAGAGAAGGGGTGCCAGCTCAGGCGTCGTCCTCGTCCTTTTACTTGGGTTTCCAAAAAAGAGGTCCGGGGTTAAAAACCGTCATGTAGCTGAATGGGGTGACATTAATATTTCCCCCTTTATAATTCCAAATAAAAAATTTTAAATAAGTGTATATTTTTGTTACCCCCGGGTTTTTGGCCAAACTTCGTACTTTTGAACTTCGTTTTTCGAAATTTAAAACCCCCGTCGATCACCCCTTTTCCCATCAGTGCATAAACATGCATCAACCCTCTAAAACCATCGGTAGTGGCCCAGAAAAGAAAACGCTATTCGAAAATGCAGGCCCCGAGTTCGTGACCAACCCAAAGGGGGCCCCACCTGTGTTCAAAATTTTCCCCCAAAAAGGGAAAATATGCAGTAGCTATTATACAAATATATATATAATAATAATTTGAGAACTCTCTGGCAAAAGAAGAATACTATATAATCGTTTTCATTCATTCTAATTTGTTTACGTTTTTAACATTTTGAATACGAAAAATGATAATAATAATATACCGTAAAATTCGGCGTAAACGCGCACCTTTAACACGAAAAATAAGATCAAAATTTACGGGTGCGCTTTATACGCTGGGTATAAAAATCAGAGCTTTAAAAATAAAAAAAAATTAGATGAGCATAAAAAAAAAATTAGACTTCTACCTACACATCCAAATTTTTTTTTTAAAAGAAACGACATTCCTTATGAACTTAAAGGGTTGTAGGTCTAGAAGTGTACTATTTTTTTTTCTAAAGTTTGAAATAATACCTCGAATGAATGACTTCAAAACGTAAGAGCAATGCGCACGTACATTTCAGGTTTCTTCGTAAAAAAGGGGACCACCTTATACGGCAAATATACGTAAAATTTAAAAATTGTTGCTTGAAAGTATAGGTGCGCGTTATACACCGGATTTTACGGTACACAGAATGCACATTTTCTTAGAAAAGTTTTTCCATTCTGCAAAGATATTAGATATAATGTGAGCGGCATGAATTTGAGCAATAATTTATATTTGGTTACTATATCTAAAACATTACGTAAGTTCCTATTTTTTTCGAAAAACCTTTTTGGAGACTTTGCCGGACTAATTGCTCTTCACATTATTTATTTTCTTCTGAAATAAAACTTAGCATTTCGGGTATCAAGTATGATATCATTTTAATGAATGTCAAACAGGTGTGTAAGAGCTATGTATCCAAATATTTCAACAAAAAAAAAATTATTATGAGCCCGTCTTTCAAATAATTTGGCCTCCAGTGAATGAAGAAATTAACAGAAATATATTTTTCTTTAATATAAATGGGAAAATTAACATGCCAAATAAAGACAAATAGAAATAGACAAATGAAAATATAAAAACAAATTATGAGAGAAAAGTTTTTTCTAATACAATGAGCTGTATTTTGGCAAATTAGTCTTTGCAGATACCGCAATTCCCCAAGCGTGAGAGCCCTTTCATTGATGGCGCCATCTAGTGGCGGCTCCCGCTGCCAAACTCTTTAGACTTTCGAATTTATTTTATTCGAGCTTTCTTGGGGTGCTAAATATTTCAGAGAGTGCGAGAAGAAAGTTTACTTTCAAGGGATCTTTTACATGCTACATAATCATATGACACGTGTGTCAAGGATTCTCGCATCTAGAAAACTATCGACTCCAGCCAGGTCAAACCCCGCACCTTGTACTTAAAGGGGGCACGTATCAAAGAAACCCGAACTGGAGTACAACAGAAAATAATAACAATTAAAAGGCAGGCAGTGGCGCACACAAGGGGGTCCGGGGTGGACCAAAGCCCTTGATTTTTTTTTTGATTGGTTATAATTCTAAGTATATAATGCGTAAATTTAATTAAATATTTGTTATTCATGATGAATTTCATTAATTAATGCTAATTATTTATTCAATATGTTTTTACTGTGTTTTTGTTCCTAAAAACGACAAAATCAAAAAATAGCATGATACAAGAATGGTGAACTTTCAACCCCCCCCCGAAAATTCCTGGTGTGCGCTACTGAAGGCGGAGTTATCGCCCAAGGAGACCCTCAGCAAGGGAATGTATGATAACCTAATATCAAGAGCTCAGACGCATGAGTTATTATAAATTATTCAATCCATATGGCCAATTATGTATATGTAGTTAAAAGGCGCTATTGTAACCACAAATAGCATGTAGTAATGGTGAAGTTATAAAATCATCATTTCCATCATTATCATCATTAACCAATAAATATGAAGCAGTCTTACGAACTAAAAAAAAATTATAACATTATTTAAGGTCAAAAGTTATCTAAACCATATAAAATAGCCCCGAATTTGATTATTCTACCATAAACAAATATCCAAGATTTCAAAATAAATTACAAAATTAATACCTAAGTTGAAACTATTTAAAACGGATTATTCGAAAAAATAAATTAGCTTACGAATAAGCTGAAAAGGAAATTACAATATTAACATTACGGCAAGTTTAAACATGCTAAACCGGATAAAGGAAACAAACATTTAGCTTAGGATTACCAAAAAGGTAAAATAAACAGATTTGACCGAAATATATATACATCAAAGGGCCCAGTGGTTGAGTGGTAGCGTATCGTGCTTCCATATCACAGGTCCGGCTTCTATTCCCGGTCTGGGCAATGTCGATTCAGCCTATTCATTTCTACTGCAGTAGGTCGATAAATGGGTACTAAACTTTTTCGGGGACTTAAACACACTTTAGACTGACAACCTGATCGGGACATCTGTTAATGCTCCTCAGCACCCAGTGGTCACGTATACGGGGATGGGCACAGTAGGCCCTGGCCCTCATGGGCTGTTGCGCCACTGAGCTTGAATTTTTGAGCATATATACATCACAAAACTACCTGCTGGACAGCAAGCACAACCTGTGTTGTCAAAACTAAAATGAAACTGTTGAAAGAATACTTCTTTTACGACGATTTATAAGAAAAAATAATCACAATTCTGCCTTAAATAACTAATAAAAAAAAAAATATTTAACAATAAATAAATATGATAATGAAATTGTGTGACAATATCTAAAAAAACTACAGGAAGATTAAGTTATCGCATTAAGAGATAGACATGACAATACATGGCATCATATCATGAAAGCTAAGAAGAATCACTTCAAAATTTAATTAAAAAATCTGAAGAGAATTTCGAGAAAAAAATCTTTGAGTTGCAAACCATCATCCATCACCCATAGTTTCAGACTACCAAATTTTAGACCTCTAGTTCTTTTCTTTTCCGTGTTACATTGCACATGTACCCACAAACTCGTCCTTTTCTTAGTATGGGTTGTACCTTTTAAAATAAAATTATTTCTGATAATATTTATCCTGAATAAAATAAAAGAAAAACATTGAAAAATAACATGTTTCTGTATTATTGATTCAGCATCGAACTGAACTTTTGATTGATAATGAATAGTAACATTATGTGTGTGGTTTGTTTATACATACATAATTAACGAAGGACAAAATTTTGGACATCATGTAATAACTTTTAAGACATTAAGGAAAGCATCGACTGTTTAAAAATAAATTGATGTGGCATTTTTTCAAACTCTTTGAATTCTGACCTGCAGAAGTCAGGTTTAGAGCGTAGGTGAAGCCAGAAGGATCTTTCAAAACCGGTAGATATAACATGTTTTCACCTATACATAAAAGAATGGCTCCTAAGAATACAAGGATATTATTTATAAGTCCTTTATTTCTAGGGTCACAGTTTAAACAGCATTCAACAAAGATTATTTTCAGAAATCGCATTTTCTGCTGTTTTATTCAGATTTGCCTGTTTGATTTCATTCTTTTCAAATAAAATGGATGCTGTGAACCTTTGAACTTCAAACTGCTTAGCATTCTATTAACACAGAATTTGAGCAGGAATTTCGCTAAACATCCATTTTGTAAGTGTAGTTATTGCCTTTATATATAAACTTAAGTGATTTTCTAAAAGGAACAATATTTTTAAATTATATTACACTCAAGGGCTTTACACTATATCTACTTATGAAAAGAATTAAGCGATTTAATGTTTTGTAACTAACATAAATGATGCACAATTTCCTCTAAACTTGCGTGCAGACACTTTATGGTAATGGTCAGTCACTCGTTTTTTAACAGCTTTGGATATCATCCAATCAAAAACAACAAAGAAAACTTCAATTTTTTAAGTTAATCTACAATGCTTTATCACCTATTTACAACAAATGGGAATAATAATATAGCATGCATTGCATTTATATGAATAAATCAAATTACAATTAGCGAGCAATATACTAATAAAAGGGAAAGGATCGAAGAAGTATCAAGCATTGAAAACAAATTTCATATGGATTGCCATAGATGTAATCGTGATAAACAATTTCTGATACGCCTCATAATGGGCAGAACGTTTGCCTCATATGCATTTCTTCTCATGACTGCGCTTCAATAATTACCTATTGAGATCTGCTAAACTTCATGCGACAGATTTGTGAAAAAAATTTATAGAAAAATACCACATCAAATCTAGGCTCAATTTTCGTTGTTTTATCAAATTTAAAACATCTTGCATCAATACATTTCAGTTAAAATTTTAAAACCTACAGATTTTTTCCCTTTTTATTAATTTCGTAATTATTATTCTCCGTGGCCTACACAGACCTCTTTTAAAGTGTATGTGAGGGGAGGGGAGGGGGTTATATTCGAAAAAATATGTTGACGAAAGTACCAAAGCGTAATCTCTGTGGTAAAAATTAAAAATTTGTTGGTCTAGGGAGGGTGAAACCCCTTCTCCTCCTTTTAAAAGCTGCTCATAATTCTCGTTTTTCAGTTTTAATTTTAACTGCTCATATATTCCAATCAAATACATTCATGATGTTTAACATGAAGTTAATTAACATTAAGGTATCCGACTACGCGTTCGGAACCGTGATTTTAAAAAGGGCATAAATGGATAGTTTTCATGAAATTTTGTGTCACTTAGATTAGAATATATGTATAAAATTGTTTTAAGGACATTTTGACAAAAAAAAAAATAAATAAAAATTACTTAAATACAATATTTCGGCAAAATATTAACTTAGAATAACCTTTTTTCAAAATGTTCTCCTTTTGTGAAAAATGCTTCTATATATAATAATATTTTGCCTGTATATATCTCAGACCTCTGTACAGAGGCTCAACTATGATTTTTGAAAAATTCACATTATTTTCAGAGTTACAATCCAATTAAAATAATTATCGGCGTTTTTTTCTTAAAATTCTCCCCTCTGTTGTAGTAAAATGTGGATAAATCCACTTCTAAGTTATATATTTCAAAAATTGCATTTCAGCCTCTGTACAGAGATCTGAGCTATATATAGGCAAAATACTTTTATAATAGAAGCATTTTTCATAAAAGGAGAATGTTTTGAAAATGGGTCATTCTACGTTCATTTTTTGTCAAAGTATTGCACTTAAATAATTTTTTATTTAATAAAACAATTTTATGTATGTTTTCTAATCTAAGTGACACTAAATATCATAAATATTATCTATTTATACGCTTTTGTAAATTCACGGTTCCGATCGTAGCCGGATACCTTAATAGTTAGATTTTCGAGTAACAGAAAAATATTACTCTTCAAATAGATTTAAATCTTTCCAAAATATTTTTAACTGTCATTAAAAAAAAAAAAAACACTTTTACATTTTTAAGTTTTTGTTCAATTTATAAGAAAACGTCCATAATTTACAGTCAATAAATGATCTGATTTCACAAACCATAATTGGTTATTCATTATTCTCAATTCCATGGTTCTTCATATGGATAACATTATTAAGAACATTGCTATATTTAAGATACAAAACAAGGTAATATAAAAAAATAAGGAAAATTCCCACTTAAGTCAACAAAGAAAAATTTTATTTTATTTATTTAAATTTAATTAATAAATTTTTATTTGAAAAAAAAAACTGTTTTTACATCGAGTGTCATCCACTACAAGTTTAAAAAAATTTATCTGAACTTAGTGAATGAAAAAAAAATAAGCATTTGAAGCCAAGAAAAAATTCGTTAGAAAAACCTACTGGTGACATCTGTTGCAGCTGGTTCGAACTTCATCAGAAATAACGCAGAATAAATTTAAAAATGAAAAATAAAATCTTATTAATGAATTAATATTTGAAAAATTTGCATTAGCATCAAGTGTCATCCACTACAAGTTTAAAAAAAATTTATTGGAACTCGAATGGATGAATAAAAAGTATTGCATTAATGATTGAAAATTTGAACAAGATATATATATATATATATTATAGGGAGTGAGTGAACTAATTGTAAAAACAGGAAAAACCACCATTACCTTTATTTAAAGGTAAATTTGTTTCCACTCTTTTAAGATAAAAAACATACCCAATGCTATAAAAGCAAAACCACGTACAGAATTTTTTAAAAATCGTTACGAAAATTCTTCTCATAATCCACAATATATACATAGAATCACTTTTCAACAACTTTCAATTTATAATAATCAATTTCCTCCACCACAACTTCATAATTCTCCCCTCACATGACAAAGCACGTATTTATCTTATGATGAACCTTCCTGCCTTAGTATCTCTGCAGGCTATATGTCAAATCAACCACACCACGGTCGTTTTTACCTTTCATAAATCATATGTTGCGCCACTGCAACGAAATGGCACCTCCAGAAATCTATACCAAGCCACAAGACATACGTACTTGAAAATTTCTCTTACAAATATCTTTCTTCCTTTCTCGCCCTTCTTCTCTAACTCTTGCTTTTCTTTATTTGCGAAATAAATAAGTCGCCCTAATAATGTCACCAGCTTTCATTTCATCTTTCATCTTAACGCCACCGCACAGGAAAACAGCTACAAATCACTCATATTACAACCCTCTGCTATGTGTCTCTTCCAAGATAGCGAGCAGCGGGTTGTCACATTTGGCAACAAATCACCCGTGGAGTTTTTCTTTGGACGATCTGTACGAAATCGCCTCTGGAATAGATGTTAGACATAAACAAGAGTTATGTTGGTTATTTAGAAAGTGTAAAAAATAGACAATAAAAACTATAGGAGATGTATAACTGAAATATTTTTAATTGTATTGCTTTAAATGATAATTTTTTACTAACTTCCCACAAATGTTTAAAATTAAAAAGCTCGAGTTCTCAATGGGAAAAATTAATAGCTTATTGAAGAGAAAAGGTATATTTAGTCGATGTTAAGCATTGATTTACATTATAGTTTTTCAAATAAATTAATAAAGCCTTAAGATCTAAACTTTCCAAAGTGTGCTTTTGAAAATAAAACTATTAATTTTTTCCGATAAAAAATTTAGATTAAAAAAAAAGAATTTAAAGAAAAAGCATCTTTCCTTTTATGCTTGAACAATCTTTTATGCATGAATTTTCATAGCAATGCTTAGAAAATGTGAAATAATTGCTGTCAGTTGATTTCAAAATTTTCAGTTTTGCAGAAGATACGTTTTAATGCAAGATATGTAATTTATCATATAAAAAAAACAGGATTTTGTTTAAAAAATGTTATATCTTTTACGAATTGTATGCCCCCTTCGAAATTATATGCAAGGCTTTTAGAAGTACACTTATCACAAATCGGAGATTCTTGATGGAGATATGCATGTTCAAATCACAAAATTATTTTGCTTGAAAAACCCCACGATTTAATGCTTGAAAGCAAATTAGTAGTTTAAAGCTCAAATTGGCGTAAAGAATGCTAATTATTACTTAAGAAAATATTGAAATTTCCTTCTTTCAGCTGAATTCTTAAATTTGAAATCTTATACAAGAAAAATATTGTTTGCTTTCTCTAAATTAAAAAGTGGAAAAATATATTGTACAGTTTTGTATTTTACTGTCTTGCTTCTTATTTAAAAGGTAATCTAGAACTGCGTTCAGAACGTATGATTTTAAAAAGGCGCAATGGATACAATTTTCATTTATTGTGTCACTTAGATTAGAATACATGTATAAAATTGTTTAAGAACATTTTGACAAAATTTTTTTATTTCCAAATACAATATATTTCGGCTGCATTTGGCAGAGTCGGCTTTCAAAATGTTCTCCTTTTGTGAAAATGCTTCTATTATAATATGCGCCTGTATATAATCAGACTTACTCTGTACAGAGGCTCAACTACGATTTTTGAAAAATTCACAGTATTTTCGGAGTTACAATCATTTGAAATAATTTTTGGCGTTTTTTTGTTAAAATTTTCCCCCTCTGTTGTCATAAAACACGGATCCGTCGCTACAGGGTTATCTCATTTCAAAATTCTAGTTGAGCCTTTGGCCCGCAAGGTCTGGAAGCTATATGCTCGCAGGCCGAAATATCATGTTATAATAGAAGCATTTTTTTCACAAAGGGAGAACATTTTTGAAAAAGTTTCTTCAAGTTCAGTTTAGACGAAATATTGTACTTAATAATTTTTTGTGTATACTATTCTTAAAACAGTTTTATATATTTTCTAATCTAAGTGACACTAAATATCATAAATATTATCCGTTTATACGCTTTTGCAAAATCACGGTTCCGAACGTAGTCGGATACCTTAAGTCGTTTAATTTACAGTAGGATAACATTATACCTGTTATAAAATAGTTTATTGAAGTTCGATGGGCTCTTTTCTTTATATTGAAAAATTAAAACAAAATGATCACATTTATTTAGATAATGTAAATATTTTATGATGTTAGAAAAATGCCCCATGTTTCCAATTTTTAAAAAAGACAAATTTCCTAAGAAACAAATTTAAATAAATGTTTATAGATTAAAGTTGCATTATGTAATATTAATCTATATAATTTTATCAGAGCAATACATTCTAGTTTCGTAAATTTAATTTTTTCCTCTTCTTAGCACGGGTTTTTTTTTTTAAAAAAAAATTCGTTTTTCTTAAATTATAATTTTAGAAAAGAAATTTTCCCTTTTAAATTTAAATTTACGAAACATTATCTCGACAAAAATAACCCACACTAATACCCACAACACACAATATACGAACAAACAAATCAATACAAACGATGCAACTTTTCTTTCCTAATTGAGGAGGAGCGTTGCATCTTCTAGAAAATTTGGCGGTTTAGGGAGTCCTTTGCCAAAATCTTCCAAGAGCAACCCCATAGAGAATAAGAAAAAGAACGATAATACTAATAAAAAAAGCAAAATAAAAAAGTAGAGAACGATCCCACACGCGTAAAGCCGACAAAAGGGTGGACGAGGGGGGTGGAGGGGAGAGCGACTGGTTTTGATATACGAGCAGCGCCATTGTTAAAGTTTAAAGGATCAGTGGTTGAGCCAAGATAAGCCTTCAACACTCCCCGTTATGTACGGCAGGGAATAGAGCCTCATTTATAACCGCGAGCAGTTCTTGCGCAGACGATAAAGGTCGGTCCACGCCCCTGCCCACAACCCTCGGACATTGGGATATGAAGGAAATAGTGTTTTTTTTCCCCTGGATGGAGAACAAGTCTTTTGGAATAATAACTACACAAAGGACAGTTCAATAGGGTACTGGCCGAACGTGATTAAGTGTACGTTTGAGAAAGACAGGGAGATTGAATACATGTAAGCTTTTCAAGGACTATCAAGATGTGTACCATAAATACGTGTGTTCCATAATCCGCCACACAATGCAATGTAGTACTAGGCGTGCCATCGAATGTGTTATCGTAAACGGTCGACTGTATTGGTGGTGCCGCACGAACTTCGCCAATCTTCCGAGAACCAGGCACGCGGCAGCTATGGAGCAGACGCTAAAATCTTGGAATTTACCAATCTTGCAGCATTCAGTGGTGGTCATATATCAAGGACATATTAATTTTGACATTTGCCACTTGACTGACGAAATATAAAAGTAGTTTTTTTGTGTGTGATGTTTTGGGAGTTAAGATATTTAGAATATTCTATTTTGCTTTAAAGAGTAAAAACCCTTGTTGATTTTACTAGCAGTACGCGACAATAAAACATGTATTGAAAATGTCAGAGATTTGTGAAATTATACATATTTACAGAAGATCACCATTTTTACGATGTGTTATTGGAATATTTTTATATGTAAGTCGTCAATTATATTGAACTAGGCAAACGAATTACTGGTCTTTGAATGGAGCAATTTATTGCACACAAATATAAAACTATAAACTTAACAAAATTTTCTAGGTTCGCAATATTCAACACTACAGCTCTATTTAAACACAATTATATTAATTGAAGTAATAATTTCCTTTTTGTAAAAATATATAAGGAAAAAATTTTGGGTGAAGGAGGGCACAAAACATTTTCACATCACTAAAAATATTTGGTTTGAATAATAACTCATTGGTTTGAACCACATCAAAATACTTTGTATAAATATAACCATAATATTTAAAAAGTCCTTATAAAACAACAGTACATATTTTTGTTCAAAAATAATTTACGGAGAATTTTATTCAAACTACCAATTATGTATTCAAAAGACAGAACTAGTGGCACAGACAAAAATTTTCAAGGAGGAGGGTCTGAGATTAGAGTTCACCCTTCATACCTCAATACGCCATAAACATATTCTTGTTTGTGTCGATTTAAAGAACAAAAACAGTAAAAGAATAGTATTGTTAAAACCAATTGGCAATTAATAAAATAAAATTGGTATAACAAATACTTTTGCACGTTAAATTTTTTACGTACTATGTACATAGAATTATCATCAATCGAAAAAAAATCAAGTGCTACGGGGGTTGGGGTCAGACCCCCATATTGCACCACTGGACAGAACTAACTACAAATCTTACAATTTTTAATGTTTGCTTATGATATTCAGGGGGCAGCCATATATGATGGTACCTTTAATTTTAACTCTTTCGCCAGTTTATCATTAAATATATGAGAATGGGTGTAAGGCAGTGCCAGTTTATCCATCAGCACTTAACCATGGACTTAACCGAAAATCTAGTTATAAATTTCAATCCTCCAGTGCCAAGAGGGTCTGAAGATCTTCTGCGCTAAGATCCTGAAATGATCTTAAATCGACACTGGGGTAAAGCAAGGTATAATTTCATATCAAATCATTTTTTATTCTGAAAATGGAATGTTGGCCTATAACATCAACAACTCTGTGTTCAGAATGAAAAGGTAACTTTCGTCTAATTTGTTTAATTACCTTAGCTAAAATGAACGATTCAGTATTTCGATCCAAGAATGTTTCAATTATAGAGTCAAGTTAAGCCCGAATAATATGAAGAAAAATGTCAATTTGCTAAGGTTTGAAATATTTGAATATATAAATTCAAAATCTCCTGTATCCCCCAAACCAAATGAAGTTACTCAAATTATAGTCTAAAACCACTATTTCGGGAGTCTATTTAATTCTTATCCATTTAAAATCGAGATTAAATGTTGTGTTCCGTAAAAAAATACAGAGCTATTGATGTATTTACAGCAAAGTGAACGTCGTATAATCTCTAGTTTACAGATCAAATACATAGTGCCTTTATAAGATTTTGCATATTTAATGAATAAATATGCATTTTCTCTTAGAAAGTGAAATAAAAAGGTACAAATTTTATGCAAAAAAGGCTCTGTACTTTTTAAGTAATTATTTTTTATTTAGAATGTTGAATACTGGCAATTAAATATTTTATTCAAAGTAACACCTGTTAGTGTGAATTAAATAATTATTCCCTGTGAGTTTTGCTTTAAAATATCTATACTTATTTAGATAAAATTATTTTGAATTTCTACAATGGTCATGTTTTTCAGTTTTTGAATATGGAGGTTAAAAGTCACAATTCAAATACAGGTAAAAATACTAAAATAGAAAATCCGTAATTTAAGGTATCCGACTGCGTTCGGAACCATGATTTTAAAAAGGCGCATAAATGGATAATTTTTATGATATTTAGTGTCACTTAGATTAGAATACATGTATAAAATTGTTTTAAGGACATTTTGACAAAAAAAATTACTTAAATACAATATTTCGGCACAAAATTAACTTAGAATAACCTTTTTTCAAAATGTTCTCCTTTTGTGAAAAATGCTTCTATTATAACAATATTTTGCCTGTATATAGCTCAGACCTCTGTACAGAGGCTCAACTATGATTTTTGAAAAATTCACATTATTTTCAAAGTTGTTAACCATTTTGAAATAATTATCGGCGTTTTTGCTTAAAATTTCTCCCCTCTGTTGTCATAAAACATGAAAAACCCCAAACTTCAAGTTATATATTTCAAAAATTCTAGTTGAGCCTCTGGAAGTCTGGCTATATACAGGCAAAAATTAAAAAAGCTTTTTTCTAAAAAATATTAATATTTTATCTGTTCTTTTTTGTCAAAATATTACTTAAATAATTTTTATTGTAATACTATTCTTAAAACAATTTTATATACATTTTCTAATCTAAGTGACACTAAATATCATAAATATTATCCATTTATACCTTTTGCAAATCTGGTTCCAGATCGATACTTAAAAAAATGTTCAAGTATTTTGGCATCAATGATTACATGAATTGTACATTCAAACATGAAAGAAATAATTTATCAGAAAATTATTCCAACAGTTACATCCATCGGTGTTACTTTTCGCATGTTAATTCCATTAATGAAAATCAGTCAATAATTGTACTTCGGAAGAGAGAGTCCAAATAATATTGTTACAGGTTTCTAATCCCGATATCATTAGCAAAATGTTATTAAAGAGCTGTATTTAGGATAATTATTCCACTGCTTCAATTTCCCTATTTGCTCACATAATTAATCCTGAAATCCAATTACTGTATTATTTAGGAAGTGAATTACTTTCCCCGAAGTAGATTCCAGCTGCCAATTGAGCAATCTATTGGTGCTGTTTGACGACTGAATGAAAAGGAATCAGCTTTGAGTTAAAACTCAATATATAACTTGCATTCGTAGAAATTGTTACGAAGCTTAACGGTATAACAAGGGAATAATCCCCGATACTTACTTTAGAACGTTTTTGTTGAAGAAATTTTTGCTAAATTTCTGCTTAGTACGCTTATAAATTCAAAATATGTTTAAACTGTAAAACAAATTATTTGCTATTTAGTCTTCTTTTTCAATTCCTACCAATGGCGCACACAAGGGGGGTATCCTAGGGGTCGGGACCCCCAAAGCCTTGATTTTTTCCTTATTGATTATAATTTTAAGTATATAATACGTAAAATTTAATTAAAAATTGTTTTAATGATTAATTTTATTAATTAATACTAATTATTTATTCAATAATTAGTTTTTTAATGTTTTTTGTTCCCCAAAATCAAAAGGAGCATGATACAAGAATGGTGGACTTTCGACCCTGGACCCCCCACCCCCTTGTGTGCGCTACTGATTCCTAGTATTATTCACTCTCTCCCTATATATATTTAATTGTATATATATCTTGTTCAAATTTTCAGTCGTCAATAAAATGCTTTCTATTCATCCATTCAAGTTCAAATACATTTTTTTTTAAACTTATAGTGGATGACATTTGATGTTAATACAGTTTTTTTAAGATATTTACTAATTAATTAAGTTTAAAAATGCATAAATAGTAACAAACAAAAATAATAGTCTAACAGCATATATAGAAAGGAAAATCGTTCGTTGTGTCCCTGTAGCGCAATGGATAGCGCGTTGGACTTCTAATCCAAAGGTCTTGATTTCGAATCCCACTTGGGATGGCCTAATTTCTGAGAATATGATTTATTTTTTTACTGTAGTACTTTATTAGAATAATTAAATGTAACTAATCAATGAATACTGAGAAATAAAAAAAATAGTCCATCACCCTATATAGAAAAGAAAATTGCAAGGAAAATCGCTTTCAATTTTGCCACTTAATATTGTGATTCTGTCGCTGTATATACATATTTATATTAATTGTAATTATTTAATAAAAAGTAACTAAAATAAAATATTTTTTTGTTGGCCTAATAGGAATTGACTTAATTTTTTTTTTATTTATATTACTTGTTAACTCTAAAACAATAATTCTTAATCGATGGCCCATGATTTAAAAGAGCAGATTTTTAAAAATGTCCACACACACACATTTTGTTAATTTTTTGTGAACTTCTCTTTTTTTACAAATATAAGCCTTTTTTGTAAAAATTAAAACAAACTTTAGAATATCAATTTAGCTTAAATATTTCATCTTTTCTTATAGTTACCGAAATATTCTGAGGGGTTGTTATGTTTCGTCCTTTGGCAGTATTTTAATTTTCTTGATTAAAAATCAAAATTTTTGAATTCTTTTGATCTATGTATATTTTTTATATAATTACTTATAATTCTGTGAATATGGCATATATTTATACTTTGTTTTCTAATGTATTATTTACACTATATTTCAATAAGAGAATTTTATCTTAAAATGCAACATGCATAATACATTTATTGTAATAATGAATTCGGAATAATTGAATTTTTATACATAAAAAGTTATAGCTGTAAATATAAAATAATTAATATAAATTTATCGATAAGCGGATATGTCAGATAAGCATATTTTGAGTAAGAAAACTTTAGAGGCGTTATATACAATTTTTCTTTCTTGTACAATCTTTAAACTGACTTGTGTTATAAATTTATCTTTTACATTTCTTTATTTATGCATTATTATTAATATTTCAGGCAATTATTTATGTGTAATTATTTACTGTAGAGAGAACTTAATTTGTTTACAATCTTTTTTGCTTTTTTTTATTAATTAGGGTTGGAAAAATTTGTATTCCAAAAATGTACTATTTAATTTTATTTATTTTTGCGCTCCTGTAATAACCAGGAAAAAATTTTAGGGCAAAAAAGGAAAATATGCGAATGACGAACTTTTGGCTTGAAGGTCTTTTTAGGGGGGAGATATGGAAAATGTTTAAAAATTTTGGGGGGATTGCAGTATTTACCCTTTTACCCGGTGGGGAAACTTTTAAACCGTTGCTCTTTATAAAAACAGGTAACCTCGCAAAAGTGTCGGAAGCCCAAAGGAAAAAAGCAAGGTACACAATGTCTTTTAGGCCGCCCCCAAGGACAATATGAGACTTTCCTTTTGAGAGGAAAAAAATTTTTTCCATGATGGAAGCGGGGTTTCGAAATTTACCTTCGTATTAGCCCTTTCGTTTTTGTGATTGGGAACAAAACTAGTACCAATTTATTAAAAAAATAAAGCATTATCAATTAACAAAAAAAAATTTTTAAAATCCCGAAATACTTAAAAAATTTAAAAAATGGAACCAAGGGCTTTTGGCCGCCCCAGGCCCCCTTTTCCCCCTGGGGGCCCCCTGTGTTTTCTCGAACCATACGAAGGCGCCTGGCTAAAGGGAACATTTGGAATCGCGGGCCCATTACGTGTGCTGCCCTTGACGAAAAACCACGACGCCTCCGTTTGGAGTGGTGCCATGCACGAGGAAATTGGACTACAGCAGAAAGGAACCAGGTCGTCCTTTGCGACGAATCCATTTTCAATCTCAGCAGTGATGACAATCGTTTTTGGGGTGTGGAGACTTCGTGGTGAACGCCAATCCTCCCTTTTGTTTTTACAGCGACACACCCTCCCACAGCTGGTGTGATGGCATGGGATACCATTGCCTACAATACACGGTCACCCCTAGTATTGATCTGGGGCACCATGACAGCCCAGCGGTATGTCCATGACATCCTGCAACCCCATGTTGCCATTCATGCAGGGCTTCCCCGGAGCCATTTTTCAACAAACAATGCTCGCCCCATGCGAAAGGGTGTCACAAGACTAAACTCCGCATGATATACTACCCTTTCCCTTCTTTTCCGATCCCAGATTTGTCTCCAATCGGGAAAATATCTGGGATCATTTGGGTGGCGAGTTGGGCATTTCACGAGTTTGAACGAACTAGATGCAAGGTTACAGCAAGTATGGAACAAAGGGGAAAAGTCTCAAGAATCATACAGAACTTGTATGTCCCCAATACCCGATCGTATCGCATCTGCATTCGCGCTAGAGGGGTTCAACGGATTAAATCCTCGTTCTTTTGCCTTTTTCTCTGAAATAAATGATCCTTTTCTTCGATTTTCTAATAATTTACTTGTATCAAAGTAGTTATAACGTATGTAAAATTTCGTTTCATTTTGACGACTCCTTCTTGGTGCGCTAATTTTTTTTTTTTTTTTTGTCCATGAGTGTATTTTGAAAGCATGTTTAAGAGAAAGGGTTCAGGGCATTAAATTTACTGATATAATCTTTGAAAAAAAAAAAAAAGAAGGATCAATTACTCCCTTTCTAAAATACCTTTTTAAATTGAAGGAGCTAAATGAGATTAACAAATACTTTTTTAAAGGTTAATTGTGTTAGTAAGATATCGAGTTAAATTAGTATTACATCACAATTATTTCCTTATATTTCTTACGAAAATCAACAAATGTAATCTAAAAGTATTTTTCACGGAGATTTTCGAATACTTTAAAATAAAGGGTGAAATAATTTTAAAAAGTGAGGTTTTAATTAATGAAATAAATAAAACTTAAATTTATCTAAATGACTCAAAACTCAAAACGATTATAAATCTTTATGTCTGATTGAAAATTAATTTAATATCTCCCTTTGGGTCGAATGAAAGTCAAATTAAATTATTAATATTACATTAATTGTCACATAGTCTTCATAAATGTTTTACTCGTATTTGATTAAAATATAGATTTACTGAACTTATATAATTAATTGTATAACGAAACTAACAACGTGAAATTAAAAAAGAAAATTTCAAAAAAAGTATTAAAAACACACGCAAAAGTTTTAGACATAAAGATTTTAGATGTTTATCGTTTATTTTTCCGAACGATCCATGTATAAGCTCAAAGTACTTTTCTTTAAAAATTTACGCAAAATTCGAAACCAGCATATGAGCCAAATGAAAAAAGAAATCCTGCTATTTTTTAACATGTTGCCATGAAAGTTAAAATGTTGCCAAGCGGGTAGAACGGGTGAAATATTTTCCAATCAAAATGTGTAAAGTAAAATGCCAGACGCCGACGACGATAGTTTTATTTCCCCCAACCCTTTCTAAAACTAAATCTTGTTTTCTATTAATATAAAAAATATTTTATACACTATATGTGCCAGGCTTACTTTCTGAGCGATTTTTATTTGCTTGTATGGAAAATAAGCAGGAAGAAATTCGTGTACTTCTAATTTCAAACTACAGTTTCAGTCATTCTGTGCAGAAATGTGAATTTTACAAATGTTTTGGAAACTCGGATTCTAACACCAATTTTTAAGGATTTATGTGACTCTTTCTTCATTTTGATTAAAAGTTCCATTGTTGTCGTATGTTTTTATCCTGGGATACATATGAAATACAAGTGGAAGAACAGAACATACAATACAACAAGAAGAATATAGACATTTATTTACAAATGATGACCCCAGCATATAACAGAAAGGGTGTGTGCTGCTTTCAAATCGAGACGGGAATCCATTACAGGTGAAAGTCCAATTCTTTCCTCGAAGAAAATACATCCATGCTTATTCGGGATTCGAACCCGAACCCACTCCTTTACAAGCCGAGGGTCATATCTTCCATACTGGCTGGGCGGGAAAAAGTTCCATTCAAAACAACCAATATGTTAAATTATTATTATGCTTGATCATGGCTAACGAAAATTTTAAAACAAATTGTTTTCTCTGAGCGTTTTTTCCGATCTTAGTGGATCCACTTATAAGTCGACACTACTACTTTAATTTTAAAAAAATTTGGTCATGGGAGCCGCCACTAGATGGTGCCACCAATGAAGTATTTCGCACACTTGAGGATTTGCCGTGACTGCAAAAATTTCTGCCAAAATGCATCCTATTTGAAAAAAGACAATTAAGAAAAGTTTTGAAAATTCTTGGTTTATACTCACAAAGTAATTAATACTTATGTATTTTTTTAAGCTAGTATTAAATACAGAACATTTTCTTTCTTACATTATATATGTATTAATTTTCTTTGGCTCTCGTCATTTTTTTTTTAAAATTGCTTCCACTAATATCTCCAATATATTCATATGTAATATACAATAGCTTAAGGGGCATTAGTATTTTCTTTCGAATGTTTTTGGATATTAGAATGAATCCTATGTGTGTGAAACATACATTCGATGCCTATTAAAAATAGAGGTAAAAGCATTTTAACCCTTGCAATTTTAGATCTAGGTTATTAAATATTAATAATATTTTATCCTAAAATTATGTTAAGTTAATAGTCTTACGAGACAACAATCTTTTCAGTTTTCAAAGCTCCTTTTGTTCTTTTTTTTATAAAATGCTTAACATAGTTGAATTCCCAGATGAGCTGAGAACACGTTTTTTAATACAGACTGACAATCAAAAGAACAATAATTCAATTGTAAAATATTTCTCACAGAGAATCATTGAGTTTATTTATATACTATCACCCAACCACACACAAATTGCTTAATAATAACACACAAACATGGAGAACGTTTTTCACTATCATTTCGCCATCATTTTCAAACAGCAACTTATTTCTGTTATATATATAAATTCAAGACCGCAATACTTTCTCTTTAAAATTATAAGCCATGTCTTTCTCTCTCAGCAATCTACTGAAAAAACATCTAATAAGTTTAAAGAAAGAAAATAAAGTTATAAGTTAAGAAGTAGAGAAATAAAATTACAAATTCCCGAGTGTGGACCATATAAATCAAACTCGGCGCGATGTAATGTTCGCACCGTTTTGTGAAACACAAAAGTGAGTTACATCCCAGATGAATACGTTATTTCCACTTACAATATTAAACATAATTCTTATTCCTCCAAGCATGAAAAAGCATACATTTAGCCATCTCTATGTTCGAATATGTTTCATTACCACCGTCTAAATCAAGGCTCCAGCCGTGAAAAATAAAAGAGGGCTAGAAACTAACCGAAAAAAAATTCAAAATTTATTAAGTTGTGGTATTATATATACGATGATTCAATTTAGCCCCAGCTCGGCGCATAGACGTTGCTTAATTTATTATTTTTTATTAAGCAGAGAGCATGGAGGAAATATTTTTTTCCTTCTTTCTATTTTGGTTGGTTGTAAAAAAAAAAAAAAAAAGAGGGAGAGGGGATCTTGGGGTGATAAAGGGGTAATTTGGGCTTTAATGCCACGTCTCCTGTAATGCACAAGTCAAATAAATTGCTCGTAACTTGCGCAATTTGTAAGAAATGTTTTAAGATCGGCGAAAGTTTAGATATAAAAGTCACACAAATCACAGTGCCCACTTAGCCCCTCGCTGCCATACATCCTGATTCACGGCCAATAAAATCCGGGCGGTTCGAAGGGTTACTGTCGCCAAACTTCCCCGCCAATAATCCGCCAATTAATATTTTATACATTGAAATACTATCAAAGAAACCGAGATATCGCAACAAAGCATTGTACGATAATTTTTTTGCAATTGTAGACAACCAAATGTGATAAGAAACGGAAAAATCCTTTTTAGTAGACTGAATTTTAATTCAGCTATCGAATTTGTCTCACCGTTTTCTGTAAAAAAGTAACTGTTTCAAAATTAAAACAGTTTTTCAGGTATAGTAAAATTCTATCAATAAAAATGTATTTGATATTACAATCGTATAGAGAAAGAGCATATTAAATGAATTAGCCTCATTGTTATTTGAATCCATCCATTAATTCACCAATACATTTTGTAGCAAAATATTGGGAATTTATACGAAATAATATCATTATGGAGTATTGTCCACACCAAATGGCACCACGTAAGATTATACGTGACTCTAACGCCCGTGATCCTCAACGACTGTGCCTCGGCACTTTTGGGTGCCGCCAAATTCTTCAAGTGTGCCGCCAAATTTATTAAACTATTAATTGCATTTTGAGAAAAAAAAATAAAATTCGGAACCGAATCATTCGGCCGTTTCATAGAAATAAACTGGCATATTTAACTTAGTCTTTCGTGGATAAATGGAAGTGTATAGCAGTTAAGTAAAATTTTTAACATATTTATTGTTAATGTGCCGCCACAGTGGCGTAACTGAGAACATTTGGGCCTCCCTGCAAAGTCAGGTTTTGGGCCCCCCACAAAGTTGGATTTTACAAAGGGTAGGTACTTGGCTGCAGTCAGGCTTTGGGACCCCTAGAGCTCTGCACCCCCTCGCGATGCGGGGTTTGTGTGTGTGTGTGGGGGGTGTACGTCACGCCACTGTGTACCGCCAAATTTTGAAATTGTAAAAAGTTTACTGCAACAAAAAAAAAATGTTGAGAATCACACTGCT